>NW_026502847.1:0-18620 GCF_026875155.1 Cherax quadricarinatus
CATCCGTACACACACACACACACACACACACCCCAACACACACACACACACACCACACAACAAACCACACACCCCAACACCCCCAAAACCCCTTTTTTCCCCAAGGGGGCCCTTTAAGAGAAGGAGCAGAGATGCGGGTGCGTGCCTCAAACCACAATTTTAAACCCACACCCCTTAAAAACCGGGGAAAATACCTGAGAAAAAGGAAGCGGGAAAAATGTAGCCCCCCAAAATTTAAGAATTTTGAAACAGAAATGAGGCACTAAATTTCAGCCCTGTGTCTCTGACATGTATTGTGTGCAAAGTCAGGGAAAGAAGTTTTATCGGGAGGGGGAAGCGAGGGGAAAAACCGGGGGAACCCGGAACAAGCTTATAAATAAAAACCAGAAAGGGTTTTTTCAGGGAAAGGCAAATCCTGTGTCACAAACCCCTGGAGTTTATGCCCAAGGTAACAGAAGTAAGACCCCGAGGAGGGGGGGGGTTGTTTGCGTTTTCCTAGACTGCGGAAAGGGCCCTTTGAAACATTTTCCCCACAAGAGATTAGATTAGGGGCAAAATCTGGGGGAAATCAGGGGGGGGAAAAATATACGGGATGGGCACGGGCAATGGATCGGGGAATACCTACAGGGGGGCAGCAAGAGTAAGGGTTTTTTAAGGGGGTGTCCAGTGGGCACCTGTGACGAGCGGGGTCCCACAGGGGTCATTCTAGGCCCAAAGGCTATTTTTTATATATGAAAAAGGGACATGATGGAAGGAAAAAGCCCTCTAAAGTGCCCCTTTTTGCAAAAGATGTGAAGTTGTGAAAGAATTAAATCGGATGGGGAAAGGGAGGCAGGACTGCAAAGAGACCTGGACGGCGGATTTGGGTGGCCCAAAAATGGCTTCTCGAATTAAAATCCGCCAAATGCAAATCATGAAGAAATTTGGGGAAAAAGGGGAAAGAAACCGCAGGGCAAGAAAAGGCGGTGGACAAAGACTACAGACCTCACTCAGGGAGAAAGACCCCCCCGGGGGGACCATAACACCGGCCGTCCCGGAGGCCCCACATCCCAAAAAAAAATAACGCTGCACTTTTCGGGGCCTGGCCAAAACCCGAAAATTAGCGTTCCGATTTCCTTAATAAGGGAACGCTCCCAAAACAATTTTACACTTTTTGTTTTGTTAGGCCCCCTTTCTGGAGTAGCAACAACCCGTCCCGGAAACCCCCCACTGGTCAAGACCAAGAAGTTAGAAAAGTACAAAAGGTTTGGGAAAAAAAGGCTAAAACCCAGAGGGCCCGGGGGAAAGTCGTACAGGAAAGGTTTAGGGAAAACACTGAAAACACTGGAGGGGGAGGGAAGGGGTTCCCCCCGGGGGGACTGATAACGACATACAAAAATCTGCAGGGAATAGACAAGGGGGACCAGAAAAATAAAGGGTGTTTCCCGAGATTTGGGCACAGTAAAAAAGGGGGGCAAAAGTTGGAAAAATTGAAAGAAAACGATTTAATTTACCCCCCGGGATGTTTGGAAATATTTTTTCAGCCCAGAGTTTGTCGTAAGTGGAAAAAGTTTGGGAAAACGATGTAGTGGAGGGAGGATCCATACATACTTTAAAACAAGGGATGATAAAGCTCACGGGTTTACGGGAGTGGCCTATTTGCGATTTAGTGAAGAGGCGGGGCCAGGAGCTCGGGGCTCGACCCCTTCAACCTCAACTAGGGGAGTACACACACAACCCCACACACACACACACACACACACACACACCCACACACACACACACACAAAACACACACACACACACCCCGCAGACGGAGTACAAGCACGGGGGCCAAAGGCTGAAAACCTCAATCAAGGAGAAGGACCTTGGGGGTGAAATTATACCGAGTATACCCCCTGAGGCGCTCAACCAAATAACTGCTGCAGCAAATAAGCGTCTGGCAAATCTAAGAATAAGAATAACTTTTCGACATTTAAGGAGTCATTCACGACACTGTTCACCTTTGTACGTCGGGCCCCAAATTTTGGAGTATGCAGCACTAGTAGGGAAACCCCCACACCTGGTGAAACACGCCAAGAAATTAGAGAAAGTGCAAAGGTTTGCAACAAGACCAGTCCCGGAGCTAAGGGAAGGGAACTCAACCTGATAAACTGATGGACAGGAGGACTACGGATATGATAAATGTACAAAATACTGAGAGGAATCAACAAGGTGAATGGGGACAGAATGTTCGTAAAATGGGAATCGGGAACGGGAGTGTACAGCTGGAAGTCATAGGGATGTTAGGAAGTTTTTCTTCAGCCTTAACGCAGAAAGTGGAACGAGCTGGAGAGGGAAGTGGTAGAGAAAAGATCAATACATATATTTAAAAAGAGGTTACGATAAGGCTCTTGGGGTCAGGGGAAGGCGAATCTAATAGCGAAAAGCGAAAGAGGCGAGCCAGGAGCTGTGAATCAACACCTGCAACCACATTTAGATAGGAAACACAACACGCTCGCACGCGCTCAAACACACAATATATTGCGTGTGTGAGCGCGTGCGAGCAACTACACACACAACAATATATTGTGTGTGTAGTGGCGTTTTTTCTTAATATTTTCATGTAGGATATATAAAAATGCTATGAGACATCAATAAAAGTCTGCTAATCTTCACTGTGATAGTTACTAGTTGACATCAACAGTGATCTGCTAAATCTTCTCTGTGATAGTTACTAGTGACATCAACAGTTTGTCTGTTACTCGTGATAGTTACTAGTGACATCAACAGTAGTCTGCTACTGTGATAGTTACTATTGACATCAACAGCAGTCTTCTACTTGTGATAGTTACAAATGACATCAACAGTAGTCTGCTTCTCTGTGATAGTTACAAGTGACATCAACAGTAGTCTGCTTCTCTGTGATAGTTACTAGTGACATCAACAGTAGTCTGCTTCTCTGTGATAGTTACTAGTGACATCAACAGTAGTCTGCTGCTCTGTGATAGTTATAGTGACATCAACAGTAAGTCTGCTACTCTGTGATAGTATAGTGACATCAACAGTAGTCTTCTACCTGTGATATTATAGTGACATCAACAGTAGTCGCTTCTCTGTAATAGTTACTAGTGACTCAACAGTAGTCTTCTATTTCTGTGATAGTTACTAGTGACATCAACAGTAGTCTGCTTCTCTCTGATAGTTAATAGTGACATCAACAGTAGTCTGCTACTCTGTGATAGTTACTAGTGACAACAGTAGTCTGCTTCTCTGTGTAGTTATTAGTGACATCAACAGTAGTCTGCATACTCTGTGATAGTTACTAGTGACAACAGTAGCCCTGCTTCACTGTGATAGTTATTAGTGACATCAACAGTAGTCTCCCTCCCTGTGATAGTTATTAGTGACATCACATAGTCTGCTACCTGTGATAGTTTATTAGTGACATCAACAGTAGTCTGCTACTCTGTGATAGTTATTAGTGACATAACAGTAGTCTGCTACTCTGTGATAGTTATTAGTGACATCAACAGTAGTCGCTATTTCTGTGATAGTATTTTGGACAATCAACGGGTAATCTGCCTACTCTGTGATTGTTACTTGTGACAACAGTAGTCTGCTTTCCTGTGATAGTTAACAAGTGACATCAAAAGTCGCTGCACCTGTGATTGTTACTAGTGACAAAAAAGAGGTGCTTCACTGTGATATTTAAATAGTGACTCAACAGTAGTCTGCTACTCTGTATAGTTTACTAAGTGACAACAGGTAGTTGCTACTCTGTGTAGTTATTAGTGACATCAACAGTAGTTGCTACTCTTCTCATGATAGTTCATGCACATAGATGGAGTTTTTCACTATGTTTTAAATAAACTCACATAAGTGAATATCTATTCTAAGCACAATATACACACTATTGGTGATTGTGTGTGTGGGGTCTGCGGCTGCTTTCTTTGTGGTCAGTTTAGGCTGACCTTTGTTTGGGTTTGGTAACATTCAGTAGTACACCAAAAGGTCTTGGGTAACGCTGGGCTTTTGGATGGTGAACAACGGTGTGTGTGTGTGTGTGTGTTAAAGGAAAAAAAAAAAAAGTATACATACACCATCCAGCCCTTTCCATCTTCTCTCCCTGACCTGCAAGAAATCCTTAATCACCATCTTTAAATCCCGGATTAAAAGATGTTACGCCGGGATTAAGCTGGTTCATACTGCGAATAAAAAACACACGTAAATTATAAATTTAATAACAGTTGAGCCCAATATGATCATCACAAAAACATTAATATGTGATTATGGAATTACAGGATGGACTGATGCTTTACACACACACACACACACCACACACACACACACAAAAACAACACACACACACACACACACAACAACACACACAGGAGCTATGATGGACCCCTGCAGCCACCCCATAGTGATACACCACTTCTATCTCATGCACTTAACATTCTGTGAGAGATTATAGGAAAAAAAGTTTAAATAAGATATTACACCCACCTCAATGGAAATAAGTCTTTTGACTGACTTTTTTGGGTTATCTGGTGAGTAATTTACATATATGTTATATGCAAAACAATCGTAAAAAAGGGCTTCTTAACAATGCAGAACAAGCCACATGGGAATAAAAATCTTTAGCTCTAGATCCTTCGCACTCCCGTGCGTCGTCAGGAGCTATGTGTCAGGGTTGCCATTGACCCTGCCTTGCTCAGAGGATTTCCCCTATCTGTTGCTGTCTTTGCAACACTGTATTAGCTCCTGACGACCGCACGGGAGTGCGAAAGATCCAGAGCTAAAAATTTCCTGCCCCCTTGTGGCTTGTTCTACACATGTTACCATGTATGATAATTTATGCCTATGTACCTGTACTTAAATGAAACTTATGTGCTACACCCACCATGTCCGGAACGATCCACAGGGTTGGAGAGGTAGCAGTGCCAGGGTAGAAGTAAACCCCACAACAGATATAAGAAGTGAGGGTAAGGCTGCTGATAGATCATTTTCCTGACTGACTTGAGTTTTATTTAAAAAGTCGACCCCCTGGGAGGTTGAATTTGGAAGATGGGATAGTGTAAGAATAGATTTTGTAAGTGTGGCTAGGGGAGAGTAAGAGCCAGAGCTTAACCCAATCTTGAAGACTGATGGACTGAACACATCGACTCCATTATGAGGGACTGATTACCTCAAACTCCTCCTCTATTTCCACCGTTCTTCACT
This sequence comes from Cherax quadricarinatus, assembly GCF_026875155.1. NCBI lineage: Eukaryota > Metazoa > Arthropoda > Malacostraca > Decapoda > Parastacidae > Cherax > Cherax quadricarinatus. The sequence goes on from NW_026502847.1 coordinate 5,185, forward strand.
GTATTGGACTAATGAAGCCACTGTGTAGCGAAACGTTTTCCTCAGTAAAGATTCCAAAATGATGAACAAATATTTCATGCTGGCCAAGACGTGACATGCTGGCAAGTACAGCATGTCACTTTTTGGTCTATGCGCTTTCCTCATTGTTTATGAGTGTGTCCTCTGAGATATAAGCCAGGTGAGGGCAACAAGTGGGGTTCCCAGGGATTGGTATTAGGAGTTTTACGTTTCTCAATACAGGAGAATGATCTACCAGAGGACGTGAGTTGCTGTGTGTCGGTGATGTGGAGAAGAAGAAGAAGGTGTCACGCATTGTGGCCAGGGGGTCGAATCCCCGGTACGGCTGGAAAACGTTAGGACGTGTTTCCATAAGACACCTGCTGTCCATGTTCACCCACCAGCAAAATGGTACCTCGGTGTTAGTCGACTGGTGTGGGTCGCATCCTGGGACAAATTTGACCTAATTTGCCAGAATGCTCTGCATAACAAGTTACTTTCTATGTAGTAGTATGTCATTAATGTCAGCAAGGCCTTATACCTTGTACATGTACTTGTAGAAATGAAGATTATATTAGTAAGAATCTAGACTCTAGAGGATGGAGACGAGCTACGAGACTTGCACAGAGCGCAGGAGTGATCAACAAGTGGCTGCTGGAGTTTAATCCAGACCAGTGAAGATAAAGAAAGACAACGTAAATTGTATAAATTAGAAGGGAAGAAGGTAAGAGAAAAGTGAAATACGTATAGAGAAGGACAGGTAATGATTATCTCTCAGAGCATATCGCCAGACTCCCCTTAAGGGAGGTTTCTTAATGCTGGTGAGGGGCTCTTGATCTAGGGAATTGGATTTGTGCTGCACTTCCCGGAATTAAGCCTGAATGCCTCCCCCCCTTCACAAGCGTTGTATAATCTATATGAGTTTAGCGCTCCCCATAATAATAATCACCAGAGGCACATAAATCCTGACAGAGCTCGTGTAAGCATGACAAATCTTAGAATTTCCATCAAAATCCTGAGTGAAGAAGTCTTCTGGACATTTTACACAACGAACATAAGACCTTATTTAGAATGTGCAGCGCCATCATGGAGCCCGTCACCTGGGACACCACGCCCTGGAGCTGAAGAAAGTACTGAGGTTTGCAACTAGACTGGTTCCAGAACTGAAAAGTTGAGCTGTGAGAGGCTCGAAGTGCTAAATTTGACAACCATGGAAGAGACGAAGAGCCGGGGAGACGTGATAACGACGTACAAGGTACTCTGAGGTTTTGTTAAAGTAGGCAGGCGCAGACTGTTTTGAAATGAGAGAGACAGGGACGAGAGGTAAAAGGTGGAAGGTGAGAACACAGAGGACATAGATGCTAGAAAATTTTTCTTCAGTCTAAGAGCTGAAGAAATATTCAGCGGAATGAGCTGAATATGGAGGTGGGGAAGACACTCCATACACAGTGTCAGAAGTAGGTATGACAGGGGGCCCAAGAGGTTAGTAAGCAATATATGCTGGCCAGTCCTTGAGGTTAAGTGGCTGGGCCAGGAACTGAGTCTCGACTCCTCCCCCCGAAACACAACTCGCTGAACACACACACACACACCGTGTACGTCAGGCCCATACTGGAGTATGCAGCACCAGTTTGGAACCCACACCTGGTCAAGCACGTCAGGAAATTAGAGAAAGTGCAAAGGTTTGCAACAAGGATAGTTCCAGAGCTAAGGGTAATGTCCTACGAAGAAAGGTTAAGGGAAATCGGTCTGACGACACTGGAGGACAGGAAGGTTAGGGGAGACATGATGACGACATACAAAATACTGCGTGGAATAGATAAGATGGAGAGAGACAGGATGTTCCAGAGAGGGGACACAGAAACAAGGGTCACGCTGGAAGTTGAAGACTCAGATGAGTCAAAGAGATGTTAGGAAGTATTTCTTCAGTCATAGAGTTGTTAGGAAGTGGAAAAGTCTAGCAAGTGATGTAGTGGAGGCAAGAACATACATAGCTTTAAGACTAGGTATGATAAAGCTCATGGAGCAGGGAGAGAGAGGACCTGGTAGCGATCAGTGAAGAGGCGGGGCCAGGAGCTGAGTCTCGACCCCTGCAACCACACACACACACACACACACACACACGAGAAACTTAGCTTAGAGAAATATGTCTACGGAATATACATTAACTAACAAACAAACACATTTGTATTCACGAAACACTGGCTTACAGACCAAGACTTAAAGCAGTACCTGTCTGCCAATATGCTGTTCTCTGGAGGTTGTCTAGATTGTGTTTAGTGGTTAATGCTTCCACGGCCCGGTCGCAGACCGGCCCTGATCAACCAGGCTGTTGATACTATCCGCGGACAGCCAGGATATGCACCACATCCAGGCTGATCAGGAACTGACTTGAGAAACTTATCAGGTTCCTCTTGAAGACATCCAGGGAGTCAATTGTTAATGTTCTTATGAAAGAAGAGTCATTTGCACTGTCTGTTAAGTCTCAGACTTTCATGGTAACTTATTTGTCTTCCTGAAACACCTGTGAATGTTTCTTCTAATCAGAAATAAGTCAGTGTTTGACATTATTGGTCATAGCAGGTTTAAAAACTCCAGAATGTATTTTCTTTTTTGTGTCCATGTTACCTGTGTGTTCTCAAGGCCACAGTAAAGAAAATGGGATATTATCCAAAACCTTAATAAAACTTAATTGCTTGCTCACTTAAATCTTGATAAATAATGCACGTGTGTAACATCTGGGTGTCTTATTCTAGCTGAACGTCTTCTAGAATCAAGATAACCCAAGTGTTGCCACAAGTGTCGTATTTATCAACTTGTCTGTTTTCTAAACTATTTATTTCACATTTAAATCTTAAACGCTGGACAGTCAGTGAAAAGTTTGACTGAGTTTGTCCTGTGTCGGTCCCAATTTTCCTTTAAGAAAGAAATTGAGAACATTGAAATGCTGGTTATCATGCGATAATCTCTGTAGTGTTTCACCCGATAGACTTCAACCTTCCAACGCTGACAACTGAATATGAAATTGTTATAATACTAACCATAATTTTTAAAGGGGTAGACGGATAAACCAGCGGAAGGTCTGCTTCAGATGACCAAAACTCCAGCTGAGGGTCATCAAGTGACTAAGACCCGCGTCAGGACAAATCTTACCCAACCTAACTAACTTGACAAGACAAACTCTGAAGGTTTCAAACTTGATGTTCTGATGTAATTTCAGGATCTTGGTCTCTCTGGGGTAAGAGAATGACTCTTCAGTTGACTTCAGAGCTGATTGTGTCTTAGCGGAAGCTTCGAATTAGTTATAACCAATTGTGTCCTAATTTTCGTTTTTTTATTGAAAAAAATCCGGGTACTGGGTTTTATTCGTCAGGAAAAGTGTCTCATGACTGTGGGCCTTCTTGTTGGTGCCTTATAGGGCTAATGACCGGTTACGCCTCTATCGTAGCCTCCCTCCCTTCATGAGGTGGGTGTCATATAAAACTCGCTCAGTGGAATGTTTTTTTGGTGGCGGAACTGAGGCTTTCCACCGGCTTGCCGCTCCACAACGTAAAGAGTAACTTCTGCCATTCGCAAAGATGTTTTGTTTAGTAGCAGTGAAAGTAACACCACCCAAGCCCTGGTCACAAGGAAGGCACCGGATCACAAGGACAAGTGTTTACTTGTTTTGTATCAGTGAAAGTAACAGTAACTCCAGCCCCTGATCACACGCAAGGTACTAGATAGCAAGGACTACGGTACATTTGTTGTACTTGTTTTGTAGCAGTGCGAGCAGCAGTAACACCAGCTCCTGGTCACAAGGATGCCAATTATTACTTCATCAGCACTTGGTCTCGCCACACTACTCTCTTGCAGCATCACGCAGCACACACAACCACTAGTTATTCAATGAGGCATCACCCCCGGCCGGGTCCTGTTGAAGCTGGCAGCTGGCGCGTGCTCTGTCTGTGGTGCTTCAAGGATATCCTTCCTCGCTTTCACTTGGTATAAGTCCTGCTGTAGGTGTTGTGACGCTGTGGGAACCACAGCAGGAGTCACCGTACACAACACACACACCACACACACACCTCGCACCAACACCACCATTCTCGGCCACTACTGATATGGGAACTGAACCATTCCCCCGACACGCCGCTATATTTGACTAAGCCAACTAAGAGCGGTTAACAGCTCAAACTACGCCAATTTGCCCTAATTTGCTTCTATTTGGCGCCCAAGGGTCACGGTTATTAGCGTTCACAACACCTGCCAGTTTCAATCATCTTCTCCTTTTATCCTTGGTCGAGGTATCCGCAAGATTACGGGAAAGACGCGAAACTCTGAGCTAAACAGTTGCTGCGAGCGGCCATAATTTCGTACCAACTAAACGATTAGTCGTGATTGTCTGAACTGGAACATTACGGGTGAGAGCGAGCCAAAGGGCTTGATTGCTAAAATACTAGTCATTATCACCATTATGTCCTTACGTCGCAATCAGCCAGCCCCCGTCGGCAATTAGGACAAACGATCCGACGCCCGCCCGCACACCCACCACATCAGCCCCCAGCCCCTTCTTCACCCCCCCCATGCCCCAGACCACCATTGCTCACTTGCACTCTCACATCCACTCTTACATTCACTCTTGCATTCTCACAATCTTACACTCTCACAATCTTGCACTCTCACATTCTTGCATTCTTACATTTACTCTCTCATACTCTTACTGATTCTCACTAATGCTGTTGCTATTACTTGATTTTAGATATTGCAACTGTCTGTTGTAATCACTCACTCCTACTCGCTATTATTCATTTTTTTTTCACTTAAATTCACTCTGCCGTTACACTCATTGGATTTCTTTCACTTTACCAGGTGAGCTTAGCACTCAAAACTCCACCTGGTACTCTCACTCAAGTACACTACCTAGCACTCGCACTAAACCACTCAAACTAGCGGCCAGTTAATGGTAAATGTGAATAGACTCATTCCCATTCAAGCCACACTCCTTCCCGCTCGGTTCACAATCCTTCCCACTCGTTTCACACTTTCCCACTCGTTTCACACCTTCCCACTCGTTTTACACCTTCCCACTCGTTTCACACCTTCCCACTCAGGGTTCACACTCCTCCCCACTCTATTCACATCCAGGTGGCCTGGTGGCTAAAGCTCCCGCTTCACACACGGAGGGCCCGGGTTCGATTCCCGGCGGGTGGAAACATTTCGACACGTTTCCTTACACCTGTTGTCCTGTTCACCTAGCAGCAAATAGGTACCTGGGTGTTAGTCGACTGGTGTGGGTCGCATCCTGGGGGACAAGATTTAAGGACCCCAATGGAAATAAGTTAGACAGTCCTCGATGACGCACTGACTTTCTTGGGTTATCCTGGGTGGCTAACCCTCCGGGGTTAAAACTCCCAACGAAATCTTATCTTATCTTATCACACTACTTTCCACTCATGCCACACTCCTGCGCCCTCGCTACTATCACTCAGACATGCATTTTTACTACAATCACTCAGACACGCATTTTACTCACTACAAATCACTCAGACACGCACTCTACTCATTACAAACACTCAGACACGCACTCTACTCACTACAATCACTCAGACACGCCCTCTAGTCACTACAATCACTCAGAACGCCCTCTAGTCACTACAATCACTCAGACACGCCCTCTACTCACTACAATCACTCAGGACACGCCCTCTACTCACTACAATCACTCAGACACGCCCTCTACTCACTACAATCACTCAGACACGCCCTCTAGTCACTACAATCACTCAGACACGCCCTCTAGTCACTACAATCACTCAACACGCCCTCTAGTCACTACATCACTCAGACACCCCTCTAGTCACTACAATCACTCAGACACGCCCTCTAGTCACTACAATCACTCAGACACGCCCTCTACTCACTACAATCACTCAGACACGCCTCTACTCACTACAATCACTCAGACACGCCCCCTACTCACTACAATCACTCAGACACGCCCTCTAGTCACTACAATCACTCAGACACGGGCCCCCTAGGGCACTACAATCACTCAGACACGCCCTCAAATCACTACAATCACTCAGACACGCCCTCTACTCACTACAATCACTCAGACACGCCCTCTAGTCATACAATCCTCAGACACGCCCTCTAGTCACTACAATCACTCAGGACACGCCCTCTAGTCACTACAATCACTCAGACACGCCCTCTAGTCACTACAATCACTCAGACACGGCCCTCTACTCACTACAATCACTCAGACACGCACTCTCCACACCGAACACTGCTGTGTAACGGAAAGCTTTACGCAGTGTATCGGGGCCCGAGTCCATCATTCACCTTTAATGTTCTTCTTTAGTAAATATTTACATTAGAAGCAATTCCGATACGATTCCTTGTTAAATTTAAAACTTTCAGTATGCAAAAAAGGGAATAATTGCATAGAATCTGTCACGATTTCCAGCAGTGTTGTAATTTGGCTAACCAATAGAGGTTGAAAGTTGCAGGGTGGCGTTGCCAGCTTCTTTTCTCTCCCCACCACTCATATATATATATATATATATATATATATATATATATATATAAAAATATATATATATATATATATATATATATATAAAATTGTCAAAATCAATTTCTAGAATAATTTAGGATTCTAAGCAATTTGAAATCAATGGGGTTTTTGTTGGGAGGAGGAGGGGGATATATTTTAACCTGGTTTTTATCCCACCCAAAATTTGGGCCCCGGGCAATTATTTGCTTTGAGCAAGAAAGTAAATAATCTCGGAAATTGTCGAAAAGAACGAGAATGACGCTCACATTGGTGAAACTTACTGTTGCTTGCTGCCTGTCACCATGGGATGAGGGAGTGGAGGTTTGGCGAGGGGTAAGGAGGTTTGGCGAGGGGTAAGGGGGTTTGGCGAGGGGAAGGGGGTTTGGCGGGGGGTAAGGGGTTTGCCGGGGGGGAAAAAGATTTTTTTTGGCCAGGGTAGGTTTTTTTTTTTTGGGGGGGGGGGGCGAGGGAAAGGGGTTTTGGTAAAGGATAATGGGGTTTTGGTGGGGTTAAGGAAATTTTGGCGAAGGGTAAGGGGATTTTGGCGAAGGGAAAAGAGGTTTTGGCGAGGGGAAAGGGGGGTTTTGGTGAGGAGAACATATTCAATACTTTCACTACGAACACAGCGTCTTCGTAGTGAATGTATATGAATGTTTTTTAAACCCATTTTTAAATTGTATTGACATGATTGCATTGTAAACAAAAAAACATCTAATGAGAATATAGAAGAAAGAAACGCAGGGTTTACAGAACATTTTGCCGCGAAGATGTTTCGCTCTGTGAAGAGTTTTTATTGGGGACTTTTTTAGGCTCCACATAAACACACGGGCGATACGTTGCCGCAATTTGATCCACCTCGTCAAAAAATTTAAATTACGTGCTCTCCAGCGTTCCTTCATTATTAATTCGAATAATTATTTCGAATAAAAAAAATGGTAGTACCTATATACCAGGGATGCATTTAAATCAAGGATGCCTATATACCAGGGATACCTATATCCCAGGGATACCTTTATATCAAGGATACCTATATACCGGGATACCTTTATATCAAGGATACCTATATACCAGGGATACCTTTATATCAAGGACACTATATACCAGTGATTCCTTTATATAAAGGATACCTATATACAGGGATACCTTTATATCAAGGACACCTATATACCAGTGATTCCTTTATATCAAGAAACCTATATACCGGGGATACCTTTATATAAAGGATACGTATAAACCAGGGATACCTTTATATCAAGGATACCTATATACCAGGGATACCTATATACCAGGATACCTTTATATCAGGGATACTTATATACCAGGGATACCTTTATCCCAAAGGATACCTTTATATTAGGGATACCTTTATATCAAGGATACCTTTATATCAGGGATACCTGTGTACCAGAGATATCTGTATACCAGTGATACCTATTTTTTAACCAGAGATATCTTTCTCACACCGACACTTGCCAGAGAGGGATATATTAGCCTAATATTTTATTACCAAAAACTTTTTTTTTATTCCCCTAAACATTTTTTTTTATTACCCAGAATTTTTTTATTCCCCCCAGAAAATTTATCACCCAAACATTTCGTGATACTCCTCACTCCGTCGTTTTCAAAGTCCTTCCTATCATATGCCTTTTCTAAATCCATAAATGCAACAAAGAGGACCTTAAGCTTATCTAAACATTGTCCTCCTGTGTGCTTCGTGTCAACACTTGTGCTACACATCCTCTACTCTTCCTAAATCATCCTTGTTCCTCTGCAACTTTTAACTTTGTGTGTTATCCCTGACTCTGATAATTAACGCTACTAGACACTTTACCTAGTGTACTCGACAGGTTTATGTCCCTAAAATTTCCCTCTTCTCTCTCTCTCTCTCTCTCTCCTCTCTCTCTCTCTCTCTCTTATACAAAGGAATTACGCAGTTGTCTGCCAATCCCTACATACGTTCCCTTCTTGCAATGCTGAAGGACGAAATTACTAACAACTACAATACTGTATTCCCCCCCCGATTTTAAACATCTGTGCCCAATCCCATCTATGCCATCTGCTTTATCCTTTCTTCTGCCCATTTTCAAACCATATAATTAATAATAATAGTAATAATAATAATTTAAAACAGTAAGTAAATGTCAGCTTGTCTCTATATTGTTAAGATTCGAATATAAAATGTTTTCAGGTGGCTGTAATGAACGCTGATGACATAATTAGGTGGAGAGTGACTGTCAGTGACATTTATGTGAGAAATGTTAGATGTAATGACGTTGTGTGTGTGTGTGTGTGTGTGTGTGTGTGTGTGTGTGGTGTGTGTGGTGTGTGTGTGTGTGTTGTGTCTGTGTGTGTCTGTCTGTGTGTGTCTGTGTGTGTGTGTGTGTCAGTCTCTCTTGGATCATTATCAAGTCCCAAACGAGCAAGAAAAAAAGGAGACCAGAAGACAGGTCGGATAGCGGTAGTGAGGAAGAAAGTTAAAGACAGGTCAGGTGACGACACTACCAGGAAACAAAACAAGAGGCTAGTAGTAGTAGTAGTAGTAGTAGTAGTAGCAGTAGTATGGGCAGTAACAGAAGTAGCTGTAAAAACTATTACTGGTAGTTGTTATAGTAGTAACATTTATTATTATCATCATGGGGAACGCTGAACCAGTAGGGATTATACAACGCCTGTGGGGGGAGGGGGAATATGGAAGGCATTCAGGCTTAATCCCGGGAAATGGAGCACAGATCCAGTTCCCTAGATCAAGAACCCTTTCAGCACCATTCAAGAAACCTCCCTTGAGGGGTAGTAGTAGTAGTAGCAGTACTGGGACAGACCAAAGGGGTAGTTTAATGATTTCCAAGTGTGGTGGTTATTGACAAATTACGACAAATGGTTTGAAAATCTGTGACATGTGCACCTGCCGGGGGTTCAGATCTAACATAACAAATTCATTTTGCAGTAAATATGATACGCTTTGGATACAATTTATTGAAAATCAATTTTCGGTAAACTAAAGATTCGTAAAGGTAAACAACTGTCTTAACCTTTGACAGTTTTGTATAGGTGAGGGGAGGTGTTCTGTTTTATATTGCGTAGATGTTTAGCAAGGTTAGTTGAGGATGCTAGGTTACTCCGGGTCAAATTAAAAATTACCAATTAAGTGTTTGGCTTAACTATGGGATTTTTGAATATAGGTGTGTAAACCAAAGTCTGTAAAACGAATATATTTTTTTGGTAAAGTGAGAGAAAAGAGAGAAGGAGAGGGAGAGAGGGGAGGAGAGGGAGTGAGAGAAAAGAGAAAAGGAGAGAGAGAGATCCAGCCTCGTTACAAGGACCTACGTAAGAACTACAATGAGGGTAAAAACGTTTTTATTGAGAGAGAGTGGGGGAAGGAAGTGAGAGAGGTGGGCGGTAGGCAAGAAGTGAGAGGTGGGCGGGTGGGGACAAGGGTATTGTCTCCTTCACCCAAATTATCCCCATTATCCTCCTCACACTCCAAGAGACGCGATCGGATTCCTTAAAGCTGCCTCGGTGATTCCTTGCCTCACACCCTGACACACTGGTTCTGCCATCACTGAGTGCACTCCGCTAGCGGTCAGAGGATGGGGGACCGAGCCTCCACTGAATAACATCTGGTTACCTGTAGGCTACTTGCAAGTTTCCAACATAGCACCACAGACCGGTGGATCAGGAACTGACTTGGGGAATTTATTCAGTTCCCTCTTGAAAATAGCTGGAGATGTTTTTTTTTTTCCTTTTTGCCGGTGAGAGGACGGTGAAAAGTCATGGTCCCTTTACACTTATTTAATTTTCTCAGAGGACTCATTCATCACTTTCTGCTTTTCGTCGGAGGATCTTACACCGTCTGTCAATCTTCTTGCTTTCACATGTAGTGATTTTGGCGAGCGAGGAAATCCTTCCAGAATCTCTAGGGGCTGATTATGATGTATCTTTCTCGCCTATGTTCTAAGGAGTATATGTCGAGGGACTTCAAGCACTCCGAGTAATTTAGGTGCTTGGCTGAGTTTATACATACTGTGAAGTTCTCTTTCCCGCCTAGAGAGCAAGTGAATCTGGAGAGTGTCATCACTGGCTTGGCATCTCTTGTTTCGAAACCCTTGTGGGTTAGCGCTTAGTTGTGGTTTGTAATAATAATCTTGTTTTTTAAAGTTGTAGTTTTCTAACCAATCATTTTTCTTGCAGTTGTGATGTAACGCTAATAATAATGATAATAATAATAATTATTATAATTAGGGCTATAAAAGCGCAAGGGAAAGGGGAAGATACTCCAATTTCTTGGATCAAGAACCCTTTAGTAGGGCCCCAAGGGTTACCCCTACTAAATGGGGGGGGGTTCTCAGTAGCAGCAACTGCGGTTCTGAGCTCACCCGACATGAAATAAACGCTAAGGTCATCAGTTACGTGCGTTTCTGCAGTGTTGATGTGTGTGTATGTCCCGCCCGATCAGTATACTGTCGAAAATCAAATAAAGGTGTACCGTAAGTCTGGCACCATTGTGGTGTACCGTTAAAACTGGCACCATTGTGGTGTACCTAATCTGCACCATTGTGGTGTACCGTAATCTGGCACCATTGTGGTGTACCGTAATCTGGCACCATTGTGGTGTACCGTAATCTGGCACCATTGTGGTGTACGTAATCTGGCACCATTGTGGGGGTACCGTAATCTGGCACCATTGTGGTGTACCGTATCTGGCACCATTGTGGTGTACGGTAATCTGGCACCAATGTGGTGTACCGTAATCTGGCACCATTGTGGGGTACCGTAAGTCTGGCACCATTGTGGTGTACCGTAAGTCTGGCACCATTGTGGTGTACCGTAAGTCTGGCACCATTGTGGTGTACCGTAAGTCTGGCACCATTGTGGTGTACCTAAGTCTGGCACCATTGTGGTGTACCGTTTAAAACTGGCACCATTGTGGTGTACCGTAAGTCTGGCACCATTGTGGTGTACCGTAAGTCTGGCACCATTGTGGTGTACCGTAAGTCTGGCAACATTGTGGTGTAAACCCTAAATTGGCACCATTGTGGTGTACCGTAAGTCTGGCACCATTGTGGTGTACCGTAAATTGGCACCATTGTGGTGTAAACCGTAAATCTGGCACCATTGTGGTGTACCGTAAATCTTGAACCATGGATGATAACACCAGGCCTACTCTCAGAATGACAACACCAGACCTACTCCCCGGATGACAACACCAGACCTACTCCCAGGATGACAAACCAGGTCTACTCCCAGGATGACAACACCAGGTCTACTCTCAGAATGACAACACCAGATCTACTCCCAGGATGACAACACCAGACCCACTCCCAGGATGACAACACCATGCCTACTCCCAGGATGACAACACCAGGCCTACTCCCAGGATGACAACACCAGGTCTACTCCCAGGATGACAACACCAGACCTACTCTCAGAATGACAGCACCAGACCTACTCCGGATGAAACACCGGTCTACTCCCAGGATGACAACACCAGGTCTACTCCAGGATGACAGCACCAGGTCAACTCCCAGGATGACAGCACCAGGTCTACTCCCAGGATGACAACAGGTCTACTCCCAGGATGACAACACAGGTCTACTCCCAGGATGACAACACCCGGCCCACTCCCCCGGATGACAACACCAGGCCTACTCCAGGATGACAACACCAGGTCTATTCTCAGAATGAACAAACAACCTACTCTCCCAGGAGACAACACTATGCCTACTCCCAGGATGACAACCCAGGTCTACTCCCAGGATGACAACACCAGGCCTACTCCCAGGATACAACACCAGGCCTACTCCGAGGATGACAACACCAGATCTACTCTCAGAATGACAACACCAGACCTACTCCCAGGATGACAACACTATGCCTACTCCCCGGATGACCACACCAGGTCTACTCCCAGGATGACAACACCAGGTCTACTCCCAGGATGACAACACCAGGCCTACTCCCAGGATGACAAACCAGGCCTACTCCCAAGATGACAACACCAGGGCTACTCCCAGGATGACAACACCAGACCTACTCCCAGGTGACAACACCATGCCTACTCCCAGGATGACAACACCATGCCTACTCCCAGGATGACAACACCATGCCTACTCCCCGGATGACAACACCAGGTCTACTCCCAGGATGACAAAATCCAGACCTACTCTCGGAATGACAAACACCAGACCTACTCCCAGGGTGACAAAACCAGGGCTACTCCCAGGATGACAACACCAGGGCTAAATTTCCCCGGATGACAGCACCAGGGCTACTCCCCGGATGACAGCACCAGGTCTACTCCCAGGATGACAACACCAGGTCTACTCCCAGGATGACAACACCAGGTCTACTCCCAGGATGACAACACCAGCCTACTCCCAGGATGACAACACCAGGCCTACTCCCAGGATGACAACACCAGGTCTACTCCCAGGATGACAACAAACCCGATCTACTCTCAGAATGACAACACCAGACCTACTCCCAGGATGACAACACCAGACCACTCCCAGGATGGGCAAACCATGCCTACTCCCAGGATGACAACACCAGGTCTACTCCCAGGATGACAACACCAGACCTACTCTCAGAATGACAGCACCAGACCTACTCCCAGGATGACAACACCAGGTCTACTCCAGGATGACAAAACCAGGGCCCACTCCCAAGATGACAACACCAGGTCTACTCCCAGGATGACAACACCAGGCCTACTCCCAGGTGACAACACCAGGGCTACTCCCAGGATTTACAACACCAGGCCTACTCCCAGGATGACAACACCCTGCCTACTCCAGGGGAAAACACCCTGCCTACTCCGGAACAACACCAGGTCTACTCCCGGATGAAAAAACCCCCGGCCTACTCCAGGATGACAACACCAGGTCTACTCCCCGGATGG
>NW_026502858.1:0-18389 GCF_026875155.1 Cherax quadricarinatus
TGTATTTCTTTTTTCAGATTGAGCGGGCTATGAACCTCCCCCTGGAGCCGGGGCTGTGATTACCTCTCATACGGCCCTAAAAACCCATGATTGGAGAAAAGAGCAAAGCATGGGCTCAGCAGTTGGGAAGTTTGTCACACAATAAGAAAACCCTTTTTGCATGACGATTACTCTCTCATCAGGCTCATTTGTTACAAATTTGCATATTTTCATCACTTTGTTAGGGTGAGTACAAGAATTCATCAGGCAAAAATATATGTGGATGGCATAGGTAGAAAATATTTGTAACTTATTTTACTCTGAGTAAACTATAGAGAGGTTTGTTGAAGAGAAATAAGTTTTCTGCAAGAAAAGTGTATGGAGCACGATACTGATTCCTTGCATTATTACTGTATGGTGTACCATTTAGCTAATTTGTATAAATTGCAGGAACCCAATTTAGCAAATAGTGTATATTATTTCACACATACAAATAATGCTCTTCATAAAATAATACACTTGTAATATGACTATACAGTCTCTCCTCACTTAACGACAGAGTTCCGTTCCCTAAGACCATATCGGTAAACGAATTCATCACTAAGCGAGGAGCATACTATAATGGTAGTGGGTTTGTGTCATCCATCTTTGATATTGTTTTAATGTCACCTTTGCACCATTTATAACATTCTGGTATTTTCTTAAATGTTTATACAGTAGTGTACTGTATATTGTAATAAACAGAATAGAGGAAATCAGCTCTAATATACATTATTTAGGTATGCATACCGGTCAGAGAGCACATTGTAAGTCTGAGGCATCGATAAACAAGTATGTCGCTGAGTGAGGAGCTCTGTTAATTGGGTAGCCAAGGTATGGTGAATACCTAGTGGGTTTGACATTTTTGGTTTTGTTATGCATTGCTGTGTTAAAGACAATACCTTGAGAACTGCTTCTTTACAAGTTCTTGTAGGTTAGGACAATGATCAATGTCCATAAAGTAAAACTTTGTCTTGATAATGAGTTGTGTAACCATCCCCTGGTAGTCATTTTGGACATGATTGTTTTATTTATTAGAGCAGGAACAATAAGTATGCTTATTACATTCATGGAAAGAACTAAACCCTTAAAGGTCATGCATGGTTTAAAAAGACATGTTAGAAAACATTTTAGTTCTGGAACCTTGATCAGTAAGTAATGAGGGTCCCAGGACTGAAGCATTTATAGTACATATGTCTGTGCAAAGATGAGTAGTGGGGGGTTGAAGAGGGTTGGAATAGTTTTAAAAATGAAGTATTAGAATGTGGGGCAGAAGCTTTGGTTTTAAAGGGTGGGGCAGGGGGAAAAGAGGAGTGTTTGGGGGGAATATGAATAAAGGGGTGTGAAAAAAGGGAAAAAAAAGGTGCTTATAAGGGTTTTTTTTGCAAAGCAGAAGTGTTATAAGAAGAGCAGATATATGGGAGTAAAAAAAGGGTAAAGGGAAAGTGGGGAAGGGAAAAAGGGAGAGCAGTTGATAGAGGGGGGAAAGGCACTGCCCAAAAATTTTTTAATGAAAATAAAAAAAAATTGGATTGAGCTAAACAATTAAGAAACCTAGGGAAAGATGGTTTTGTCATTAAAAACAAGTGGGGGAGTTATAATGGGGAGAGGGGGTATTGGGTAATGGAAGAATATTTTAAAAGGAACTTTTAAATGTTAGGAAAAAAAGGCGGAATTTCATGCACGGGGCCAGGGAGGTATACCCATCTTTTGGAGTGAAAAGACAAATGTAAGTGTGGTGGGGTACGTGAGGCTTTACATAAATGAAAGGGGGTAAAGCAGCGGAACTGATGGGATCATGACAGAAATTTTAAAAGCAGGGGGGTTAGTGGGGAGTGGTTGGTACTTTTGTTTTAAATGTATGAAAGAAGGAAGGTCCTGGGGATTTGGCAAGAGCATGAAAAATCCCTTTATATGGGGAAAAAGGGGATAAAAGAGATTGAAAAATTATGAGGAAAACTTACTAGTATACTAGGAAAAGTAGCGTGGGGTTAAAATTGAAAGAATTAGGGGAAAAGACGAATGTGGTTTGCGGATGAGCAGGGAGGCTTCAAGTGGGTGGGGGATGTGTAATCAAGTGTTTACATTAACATATATGTGAACGTATTTAGATAAAAGGGAGGGGAAATTTTTATTGCATTTTGGATTTAGAAAAGGCATAAGTGATAGAATGTATAGAGGGAGCAATGTGGCAGATGTTGCAAGTATAAGGAATAGTTGGTAAGTTTACTAATGCTGTTTAAGAGATTTTATGATGATAGTGAGGCTCAGGTTAGGGTGTGTAGAAGAGAGGGAGAATACTTCCCCGGTAAAGTAGGTCTTAGACAGATGTGTAATGTTCACCATGGTTGTTGTTAATATATTTATAGATGGGGTTTGTAAAAGAAGTAAATGCTAGGTGTTCCGGGAGAGGGGTGGAATTAAATTAAGGTGAATTCAAATTCAAAATGGGAATTGACACAGTTACTTTTTTCTGATGATACTGGCTTATGGGAGAAATCTAAAGAAAAATTGCAAGGTTAGTGGATGAGTTTGGAATTGTTGTGTAAAGGACTAGATAGTTGAAAGTGAACATAGAAAAGAGTAAAGTGATAGGGAATCCAAATGTTTAGATAAAAGATAAATTGGATATCAAATTGGGAAGGAGAGTATGGAAGAAGTGAATGTTTTCAGATACTTGGGAGTAGCCGTGTCGTGAAATGGATTATGAAGGATGAGGTTAATCATAAATTGATGAGGGAAAAAAGGTGAGTGTGCGTTGAGGTATATGTGCGAGTCAAAAAAAACGCTATCTATGGTGGCAAAGAAGGGAATGTATGAAAGTATAGTGGTACCACACTCTATATGGATGGTGAGCTTGGTGGAAAATGCAGCAGCGAGGAGACGGGTTTGGAGGCAGTGGAGATGTCCTGTCTAAGGGCAATGTGTTGTTGTAAATATTATGCAGAAGAAACCGAGTTTGGAGATATGAGGAGGTGCGGGAATTACCAAAACTGTTTGTCCAGAGGGCTGAGGAGGGTTTATTGAGATGGTTTGGCATGTAAAGAGGATGAATGAAATAGAATGACTTTGAGAGTGTATTAAAAAATTTTGTTAGTTGGAGGAAGGGGGGGTAGGGTCTGCCTAGGAAAGGTTGGAGGAGGGTGATAAAGAAGGTTTCGTATGCGAGGGGCTTGGACTTCGAGCAAGCATTGTTGCGTGAGCAATGTTAGATAGGAGCAAATGGAGACAGATGGTTTTTGGGACTTGATTGCCGTTGGAATGTGAGCAAGGTAACGTTTATGAAGTGATTTCAGGGAAACCGGCAGAGCGGAATTGAATTTCTGGAGAGGGAAGTACAGTGCCAGCACACCCTGAAGGAAGGGTGTTAGTGTTGTTGTAAACTGTAGTGTAAGCCATGCCTCTGGCAAGAACAGTGATGAAACTTGAATGAAGAAAGTTTTTTCTTTTTCAGGCCACCACTGCCTTGTTGGGAAACAGCCGATATGTTTAATAATAAATGTCTTAGTCTTTATTCACATTTCTTTGAATCACTTGTTGGTATCCAGTTACCAAGGTCCTATAATAGGTCCACTGCAGTGTTGCATGGCCAGAGGAATAAGAAGTGGGAGGGAGGATAAATGTTATAGGGAACTGAGAGGAAGAAAAAGAGAAAGGAATGGAGAAGAGAAGGTAACACTGGGAAAAGAAAGAAGACAGGAAGGAATGGAGGGAAGAGCAAGGAAACAGAGGAGGAAGAGGTAGGAAAGAAATGGATGGGAAGGAAATAATAAAGAAAGATGGAAGTGATGGAAAGGAAAGGATGAATGGTTTAAAAAAAGGTATAAAAAACAATAAGATGGAGGAGACCCTGCAGGCAGAGCCTGTTGGCCCATACTCTATAGGGTCTTCACAATCCAGCCCACTAAAAGGATATTTGGCCCTCATAAAACACTCGAGAAAGAAGAACACTGCAACAGGCCTACTGTTCTATGCAAGGCAGCTTCCAATTCTCGCCCAACCGACCGGCTTAAGCCAGTGCATGACCTAGTGAGGTCACACATGTCACTAAGGGAGGGGGGGTAGCACAGCAATCTGACCTATGTAGCTAACCAGGTCCCAACTCACAACCACTCATGTATTTATCCCAACATATTTTTTAAAACTACACAACGTCTTAAGCGTCTGTGACGGTACTCAGGAGTTTGTTCCACTCATCCTCAACTCTATTACCAAATCAATGCTTTCCCTAAGTCCTTCCTGAATCTGAATTTTTTCCAATTTAAAGCCATTTGCAGCGAGTCTTGTCTATGTTAGATATTTTTAGCACGCTATTTACATCCCCTTTTATTTAATTCCCGTTTTCCATTTATACCCCTCAATATATCCCCCCTAATTCTATGCCTTTCTAGAGAGTGCAGATTTAGGGCCCTCAGTCTTTCCTCATAGGGAAGATCTCTGATACATGGGATCAACTTTGTCATCCTCCTTTGTACGTTTTCCAGTGCATTTACTTATATCCATTCTGTAATATGGTAAACCTAAACTGTGCAGCATAATCCAAATGAGGTCTAACCAAAGATATATAGAATTGAAGAACAACCTGAGGACTTCTATTTATTTATACTTCTTGCTATGAAGCCAAGGATTCTGTTTGCAAAAAAGCTAACACTAATGCACTGTTGTCTTGGTTTTAGATTTACTATAACCAGAACTACTAAATCTTTTCGCAATCCGAAATTTATTAAGATCTACATTATTTTTTTTTATATGTGGCATGGTTATTTTCCTGTCCAACATTTAGAACTTTGCATTTGTCTGTATTAAAAC
Organism: Cherax quadricarinatus; assembly: GCF_026875155.1. Lineage (NCBI taxonomy): Eukaryota > Metazoa > Arthropoda > Malacostraca > Decapoda > Parastacidae > Cherax > Cherax quadricarinatus. The sequence goes on from NW_026502858.1 coordinate 4,828, forward strand.
TGCATCTGCCATTCTCTGACCACTGCATGAGTTTATTCAAATCATCTGGAGTGCTCTTATTGTCCTCATTAGATTAAATTTGGATGGCCTGTTTTGGTGTCATCAGCAAATTTACTTATGTCGCTTTTTTATTCCCTCATCTATGTCGTTTATGTAGATTGTGAACAAAAAAGGGGCCCAACACTGACCCCTGTGGAACACTGTTGTGACGTGCCCCCATTCTGATTTCTCCCCATTATGCAAACTCTCTGCTGCCTATTCGTCAACCATTGCCTCAACCCGGGAAAAAATTTTCCTCCTATTCCGTGGGGCCTAAGTTTCCTAAAATAGACTCTGATGTGGAATCTATTGAAAGCCTTACTGAAGTCCATATACACAATATCATTTTATTCAGTACCATGATCTACCTCCTCAAGTACCTTAGTGAAGAAAGTCAGTAAATTCATAAGACAGGAATGCCCCTTTGTAAAACCTGCTGAGATTCATTAATCAGTTTATGCCTTTCGAGATGGCTACGAATTGCTTCGGCAAATTTTTTGATTCCATAAATTTTCCCACTATGGAGGTAATGCTTATTGGTCTATAGTTTGAAGCTAAGGACCTGTCACCTGCCTTGTAAATAGGTATTACTTTGCCATTTTCTATTTATCAGGCACTATGCTAGTTTGCAGTGATATGTTGAAAGATTAGCCAAAGGCATGCTTTAAATTCCTCTTTACATTCCTTTAACACCCCTTTCAAACAGTTCATCAGGGCCTGGGGATTTGTTAGGTTTTAATTTCTCTATTTGTTGAGAACCATGTCACTAGTTACCGCAATCATGCATAGTTTATTATTGTCCTGTTCTACATAATCTATTATTTCTGGAATTTCGCTAGTTTTTCCTGGGTAAAAACTGAGAGGGAGTAAGTATTGAAAATTACACACATATCCTTATCACTATCGGTGATCTGAAACCCGAGTTACTCTTAAGTGGGGCCTATCTTGTCCCCAATCATAAATTCTGTAACCTGAAAGAACCCTTTTGGGCTAGTCTTCAAATCCCTTGGACCTTAGCCTTATAATCCCTTTTTGCTTTTTTTTCCTTTTTTTATTTCTCTCTTTAATTGAATAAATTGATTTCTTAACTGCCCTTCCCCTTTTTTTTATATGCCTATATATGACTCTCTTTTGACCATTGAGATGTTTTAATCTATTGTTCATCCATTTAGGTCATTTTGTTAGTTTAATTTCCCTACTCGGAACAAAAGTTGTCTGGGCAGCTATAATATTTTCTCTGAAAAAAAAGTCATATTGGCAGCCAAGACCACCTACTTGACCATAGTCAGGACATCCCAATTTAGCCCACCCAGGTAATTTTTCAGTCCCATGAAATAGCCAAACGAAAAAAATTTGATTGCAGTTATCCGGGTAACTCCATGGGCATATTGAAACTTTAAGTGATTTGTGATCGCTTTCCCAAGCTCGTCATTAACCTCAAGATTATTAACTAGTGATTTTTGTTGGCAAGAACCAAGTCAAGTAGATTTTTCCTGTAGTTGGTTTTGTCACAAAACTATTTTAAAAAGCAATCCTGAACCGTATCAAGAAAAGTCACTAGATTCGAGATTTCCCGTCACATTGTTCCAATCAATTTGTCTAAAGTTAATACAATTATTTTATATTAATGGATAGATTTTTAATATTTCCATACTATATTATCTCCGGCAGGTATTAGCAGTGTGGCCCCCCGTCATTTTTATATGGGGTTTGACCCACCTTATGGCTCACACACCAAATACTTCATATATTTCTCAGTTGTGAGAGACATGCTGGTGGGGAGCAGCATGTCAACACACTTCTCATATTGACACAGACTCTCACCTCAGTGGAAAAATACACTGGGCTCAGGTATATACCTTTAAACCTATAGTCAAATTTCCCATTCACCTGGAATATAGTAATGTTGATACTGCTGCTGGTGTAGAAGTGACCAATATTTACTGCAATCTCTTGGACTGCAGCTGCAGGCAATCCACTTGCAAGTGACTCTGCAATTTGTACAAGAATGAAAAATCTCTGGATTTGTTTACATATAAATTCCATGAAGGTATACAGCCAACTTGGAAAAAAGAAAATGGAAAAAATGTGCTATCTGAAATTAGTCCCAGTGAATGAACATAATACAGAGCAGATTAAAAAAATTTTGGACACAGCTTCTGTCCAGAAAAAAGATTAAACTCCAAATATTCAATCAGCCCCTCCTAAATGGGATGCATCTTGGTGCTGGTAATAACTTGAAATCTGTAAATTATTAAGAACTTAAGTAACAAGTGTAGTAGAAAAACTTTTATGTCGGTATTTTCATTCTATTCTTTACACATATTTACTAAGAAGAGATTTGTGGGTTGTTCCGACTTTTTGCATTGGTTATGCAAGTTACTCAATTCATATTTATGTACTAAAAAACTGTCTGGTCTATCTAATTAGCAATATGTCTTCAACTCTTAAACCAAAAAAATTTTGAAGCCAAAGTTTCACTCCCAGAACTGGATCTGTCACCAGTCAATGAAGAGAGAAACCAGACCACTAGTCAGAACACAGTGAAAGCAGCTGTAGCTCACCAGCTGTCTAAGGAAGTTCAAAAGGGAGTGTTCAAACATCCTCTTCTATAAGAAAATACAGTGAAATAAGTGCAAAAACTAGTGAGATGGATGGAGAATTTCGGGCCGTCTTGCAATCTAATTTATGCTGCTCGGTCAAGTTAATTGGCAGTTTAGGTCGTATCTGACAGGAGTGATACTGCAGCACGATATTCACATCCCTTCACCTCCCCATCCTGATATTATACCTTCTGTTTGGCTGGATTATCCAAAATTGAAAGGTACATTATTTTAAATATATTTCTCTCATCACATGATTCAAATTTTAAAAACATACAGAATTCAGTATAAACCTTGAATTTAATATACATGAATATCATCATGTTCTTTAAATAAATAAATTAACTATTATTTTTTGTTATAGATAGTTGGTGGGGATGCAGCCCAACCCCGTGCCTCCATCATGAAGGACGATTTTTCATAAAGCTTATATTTCCACGGAGACAGCAGGGGAAAAACACTGGAATAGCTGGCTACTGGGTGATCTCACTGCTCTTTCTTTTGAATTGGCAGATACAAAGAACAGCTCTATTTGCCGCTTATTTCAATCACAATTTAAAAAAATGGGTTTAAAGGTCCTGATTTTTTTTTTTATCATGTCGGCTGTCTCCCACTGAGGCAGGGTGACTCAAAAAAGAAACACTTTCACTGTCATTTCACACATAATCACTGTCTTGCAGAGGCGCTCAGATACAACAGTAGATGTCACTCCAAGCAGCCAGTATCCCAAGCCTCTCCTTTAAAGTGCAGGCATTGTACTTTCCCCTCCAGGACTTCAATTCCGGCTAACGGTTTCCTGAATCCCTTCATAAATTTTTACCTTGCTCACACTCCAACAGCTTGTCAAGTCCCTAACACCATTTACATATCTCCATTCACTCTTAACACATTCATGCATGCTTGCTGTATGTCCAAGCCCCTAGAACACAAAACCTCTTTTGCCCCTCCCCCCCATACTTTCCTAGGATGACCCCCACCCCTCCTTCCGTCCCCTACAGATTTATACACCCTCCACATCATCCTGTTTTGCTCCATCCTCTCTAAATGACCAAACCACCTCAACAAACCCCTCTTCAGCCCTCTGAATAATACTCATAGTAACTCCACACCTCCTCCAAAATTTCCCACACTATGAATTCTCTGCATAATATATACGCCACGGCATTTCCAAATTAGACACGACATCTCCACAGCCTCCTCGCCGCAAAAATTCATAACCCATGTTTCACACCATATAAGAGAATTGGTACACTATATTCTCATTTATTCCCTTCTTTGCCTTCAAGGATAACTTCTTTGTCTCCACAGATACCTCAGTGCACTCACCCTTTTTCCTTATCCATTCTGTGGTTTCCCCATGCCCTTTCATAACCCATCTGTGACAAGTTACTCCCAATATCAGAAACATTTACTTCTTCCAAAATCCCTTCCTCAAATATGATATTCAGTGTTTTCTTTTACTAACTCGTTTGATTCCCTCATCACCTTAATCTTCCTAGGGTTCACTTTGAATTTCCTTCCTTACACTCCCTCCAAACTCGTCACTTAACCTTTGGAAATTTCTCTTCAGAATCTCCCAGAAGCACAGGTATCATCAGCAAAAAGTAACTGTGTCAATTTCCCATTTTGATTCCTCTAATTTAATCCTACTCCTCCCCCCAATACTCTGTCATTTACTTTTTTTGGGCAACCCATCTATAAATATGTTAAACAACCATATGTTATACATGTTTATAAATATACCTTAAGGTCATAAAAGATGCTTATAATGTTGAACCTTTGTAGCTACCTCATTGCTATTATAGGAATGAATTTACTCTCAGGTCAATAGTGCTGAGAATTTTTTTCTAAAATTTAATTTGATTGATGCTATTTATTATTATTATTTACCATCAGAATCCCAGCATCAAGCGCTTGCACCCATCAAACCTGATTATAAAGTATATGCTAACTATGGACCAATGGAAACAACTGAAGTCATCAGTATTCCACAGTTACCAAGAACTTTTGCAAGTGGCTTCTATGGCATGTCTAGAGGTCATACCAACCATTCTGGAAGAATGTCTTCAAAAAGTACGAAAGTCATGGAAGAATCTTGAGTTGTTTGTACCATCTTATGTGTATTTACCTGCTCACCTGTTTTCTGTCCTCAGGTATCCTCTGATAGCATCAACACACTTAAAGTCATCAGGTGTTACTGTCAGGTGAGTAAAGTATCTTTTTTCTTCAAATTATGTTTGTTACATTTATATTAAAATTTATTAGCATTTGTAGGGAGCTATAATAGATTAATTACCTTCTCTTTTCTTCAGTGTATAAAGATGTTAGAAATTAAATTGACCTATTTTAGCCAAATTTAAAAACTTAAAAGTATGGTTTGAGATTATTATTTGTAGCATAAATAATACAGTGTCGACTTCTGTGGTACAAGACTATTTAACCTCCCAACAGCGGATAATAGAAATATTGCCATATTAACCAGACAGTACTGAATATATGGGGCCCGTGAACTGCCAACAGGGAAAAGTCTGGCCCCATGCTGGGCTGTGAGGTTAGACAATCTAAATTGGTTACAGGTATATAACTGTGTTTGTAATTGGGTCTTTGAAAACGAAATTAAATGAAAAAGCATTGAGTAAAAATCATTTACATTAAAATGCGAAAAAATGAATTAATAGAGGAAGGGGGTGCCCAGTTTACTTAACTTCTGTTATTTAAAAAGGTTTCACAAACTATGTTTCTGTTTAGTCGCCCAAACTACCAGACGGAAAAAATCCCCAATAAAACATACATTGTCTGCTGTATTAATGGACTACCGGACATTATAAAAATAATCTAGGTAAAATCGTTTTTTCCTGTAAAGTACCGAAAAGAAAATGGGTTAAAAAATACAGCACAATAGAGTCAGACAGTAATTTTCCATCTTTTTGGTGGATAGATGAGCTTACAATGTACAGTACAGTACAGTATTCCAATAAAAAGTTTCAGGATAAAACCTCAGACTGTACAAACTTGAGGTGATGGAGTGGTCCTTTTATCGAATGAAAACCAATTTGGGATAGCTGTTCGAATAGTGGATTTGGTCCGTTTCAGGCTTTTTTAAATTGGACACCAATGTAAGTACCCTTGACTTTTTGGCCTATTTCATGTCGTTTTACCAGCATCGTTTTACAGTGCTGTTTTCCTGTAATCTATAAATGTTGAAAAAGGGCATTGCTGGTCACAAATAAAAAAAATGAAAACATTAACTTTGTAAAAAACTTAAAATGCCCATTTAATTGGCTTTTGTTAAGGTGCTGGCAAAGCATCTTGGTCATCTACAGCAGAGTGCTTGTTGGGGTTGTGTAGGGCCAAAAAATGTATTATGTGTATGCTGTTCACAGCCTTACATTAAAGGTTAGAACGTTAAAAAAAATTTAAAAATTTAAAAAATTTTAATGGCAAAAATGAAAACACTAAAGAAAAAAACATTGTAAAGGGGAATGTTTATACTGTTAATTTACTTTTTTTCAGCATTTTGGGTAAAGGAAGATAAAGTTTTTTCATGAAACTAAAATCCTTTCCATGTTTAAAAACAAAGGTAACGATTTTTTAAATTTTGGTCTTGTGCTTGATGAGTACAAGTAATAGATTTGTTTTCTTTATGTTTTATGAGAGGACTTTAAAGGGGAAGGAACTAGCTGGCTGGATTAGACTTTTTTTGCTCCATATCAGTGCGCAAAAAGCTCAACCTTTAACTCCAAATTTCGCATGGCTCAAAAAAGGGTTTCCCTCTGGTTTTATGTGTAGATTTGGATTGATTATTACTTAAAAATTACTTTTCACGTTAACCCAAATTTGAAAAACAAGTTTTTAAGTGATGTTTAGGCCTCCATGACCATTATCAGGGGGAAAATTTTGATAATTTTGCAAAAACTAATAAAAATAAAAGTCTAAAGTTTTCTCTGCAATTTTGGGTTAATTGTTAATTGCTCGCTATATTTTTGTATTTTTATTTGTTACTTATATTTAATCACTGTGACAATTTTTACACTTTACTCTTTACTTCCTCTCAATGCAACTAAAAGATGACAGTCATTTTTGTTGGTTAAAAAACAGCGGGTAAAATTTTCTTTGCAATGTCTTCAGATGTTTTAAAATTACTGAATGAGCATTCCAGTGACGCTCACCTGATATTATACACAAAAATGACTGATAGAAAAAGTGTACATTTTAAGTTATTTAAGAGCAAATATAAGTTATATAATCAGTTTGTTCAGTTTATGTATGGAACCCCTTTGAATCATGATTTTAGCATAAAAAAAAATTAGAATATTCTACATTTGAAAATCATAATTTGCCCTTTAAAAATTGTATCAATTTTGGGTAAAAAAAAGCCCTTTAATAAAGCAGAGCTTTCTTGAACGTGTTTCATTAGATTTACTGTAGCTCTCTGGAAATTTTTTTACATACTGTGGAACTTTATTGAAATTTCTATATCCTGAAAGGTTAGTATGGGTCCCATTGTAACCACAATTTTGGATTTACAAATGAATCCCACAGTAATATAGCTGTGGATCGGGAAACATGTATAATAATTTTTCGAAATGTAAATTTGTAAAGTCATAAAACTCTATTTCATTTAAAAATTTTGTACGAACTTTAAAAAGCCACTTCCCTTTTTTATTCCATGGTGTTAATTTGTTTTTGGTTTCTAATGTTTGCTATATTTTTTTTGCAAATGATCAAAACTGTAAAGAAAAACCCGCTTTTTTTTCTTGTGGCATACTAGGTAATAAATTTTTTTTGGGGCCTCATTAAAATCTTGGATTTATATTTTTAATTTTCACTTTTGAAATGTACAGTAATTGAAAATCATAGTTTAAAATTAATCATTACCTAGCCTTAAAAATTTTTGACACGATTATCTGAGGGCAATGTGTGGTGTAAATATTATCCCGAAAATTTGGGATTTTTGGAGATTGGGACGAGGTACGGGTTACTTAAAGTATTTCCGGGGTCGGGAGGGTTTGGGTGGTATGAACTTTTAAAAGGATGGAGCAAAATAGGTGATTTGAAGTATATATAAATCTGTAGTGGGGGGGAGGCAGGAAAGGGGGTCACTCTATAAAAGGGTGGAGGGAGGGGGTAAAATGGAGGTTTATGTGTGAAGGGCTTGGACTACAGCACGTGGAGTTTAAATGGGAAAGAGTGGAGGCAAAGGGTTTTTGGGGGGACTTTGAGCTGTTAGTGAGGGCAAGGAAACATTTTTAATTGGATTCAGGGAAACTGGTTACCCGGGACTTAAGCCCTGGGTGGAAAGTACTGTCTAAACTCTTTCAAAACTTTGGGTTGGATATTTGGTTGCTAAAAAATTCTATTAAAAATTTGTAGGTGTGACATGGCTTGGGCTTGGGAAACTTACAGTGCATTAAGTTGTCTTGATAAGGTTCTTTGCAGGCATCAGAAAGTAAGAGAAGATTAGATATTTTGGCTAAAGTGTTGGGAAATCCCCAGAAGATATGTTTCCACAGGGCCCCAGAAAAATTGGCAAAATTTTAAATGGTTTTAAATTTTTAAGGAAAAGGGACTTAGGCGAGCAATTGTCTTTATGTGTCAAAAAATTACGAAAGTGCTTATTTTTTATATAAGGTTAAATTTTGTCCCCCATATACAGTTTTTTGTGTACCACTAGTACCTTTTCTGTAATTTTAGTGTTCCCAAGTCTTTTATGCATTTGAGGTCCACCAAAAACCTTCTTGTAATTCAGAAGCTTTTCTTTCCCTCTCTTTGTTTAAAACTTCTACAATTCTTTCTTTCCATTTGTGTGCACTATGGTTTCTCCTTAAAAAATCTATTTTATGTACTTCACTGAAATGCAGATGTAATTTTTTTCTAAATAACATGGTCTTAACTCTGTTAATAATGCACCCGCCAGTGCTTAGTTTTGAGTAGTGTACATGCCGGCCGAATGCATATTTTATTCTATAGGGCAATTTTAAAATTAAGCCCGTTTTTTGGATATTTTACATTATTTTTCTGGTTACATTTTTTTTATTTTTACAACAAAAAAATGTTTGTGTTAAAACCAACTTAAAATTTTCAATTCAAAATTAATTTGTTGCTGAAATCTGCTGAAGACGTATTATTATGTACTTTCCTTTTTTTTACAACCCCCTCAAATTCCCGTGCAACCTTTGAACTTGTCTTATTAGTTAACCCTTTAACCCATTCTTTTAAAAACTTGGATTAGGAGGAAGAGGAATGTATTTATTGTGAAAAGTAAATTTTAGAACTTTGTTTGGGGTGGTGAGGTTAAAAAAAATATAATGTATATGTGCAATTTTAGGGAAATTTTGCTAAAGTTCTATTTTGAAAAAGATTTGTTTCTTAAGATAATTTTTCGTAAAATAAAATTTCTTGGATTTTTTTACTTTCAAAATTTTAATTTTTTTCTTTAAAAGGTATCTGTAGCAAGAATTTCTTTTCAGATTAAACCCAAACCCAAAAGCATAACAATAGATATACTGTCGGGGTTTAATACTGTACAAAGGTTTTTTGAGTTTGATTTTTTGGGGGGAGAATTAATTTCTACAGCATTTAACAGGGTGCAAATAAAATCCCCCATTTCCGTAATTGCTCAAGCATTGGCCCAGTTATTCAAATCCATCCCCAAACCTTTTATTTTTTAAGGAAAAAGCTAACAGGGTTTATGACATTTTTTGGGGACCACAAAAGTGGTGGTAATGAAATAATTTCCTTCAAGGGAACACAACCCCTTTAAGGCAGGGGAAACAGTGACTGAAACATTTACTATTTGTACAGTATCTATGATAAAGAATGTGTGAAAGCAATGGAAAAATGTGATGTCAGAAACGAAAGAGAGTGCATTAGAGGGTAAAAACTTCATTTTAGTGACAATGTTAATATTCCTCCACTCAGAAAACCCACCTGAAAAATTTAAGAAAATATAGGAAATTTATGTTTCTTTTTGCCTATGACCTTTGTCGGGATGCAGAATGTTTCCCAGAGCACATTAACAAGTGCCTCGATTGCTCAGTTTTGCGATACGTCAAGAAGAAGGTGTTTTAGGGAAAAGGAGAAAAAGTCAAAATTTGAGAATAAGAATGAAGATTGTACAGAACATCTTGAACAAAATATTTTGGATAATGAAAAATTGTAGCGATACATTTAAACACAAGCACAAATAAAAAAAGGATTCTTTCAGAATTTAGATTTTTTTCCAATATTTGGCAAGGAATTTTGAAAACTGTTCTTATTTCACGCAAAATGTGTAGAATTATCTGAGAAATTTCAGAGAAAGGGAACTCCTCTTTTCTCCAAAAGAAACATTCAGAAAGCAATTTTTTCAAGCCTATGTAACAAGAGTTTTATCTGATCAATCTTTCAAGCAGTCTTGCTCTATACAAAACAAAAACTCCAAAACTTGGAATTCTGGCGGCAGAAAAGGCGATCACATTCTTTAAAAAAAAAATTTTTTTGGGGGTTTTTTTTTTTTTTTTTTTTTTTTTTTTTTTTTTTTTTTTGGTGTTTTTTTTTTTTTTTTTTTTTTTTTTTTTTTTTTTTTTTTTTTTGGTTTTTTTAAAAAAAATTGGTTTTTTTTTTTTTTTTTTTTTTTGGGGGTTTTATTTGTTTTTTTTTTTAAAAAAAAAAGGGAAAAGAAACGAAAAACTTCAAAATTTTTAAAAAGGAAAAAAAAAGCGCTTTAAAAAAACAAAAATACAAAGGGAGATTTTTGTTCACTTAAAAAGTATCAAATTTCATTTCCAAAAAGGTGCAAAAATTAAATTCCGCTTTGGGGTTAACCCTAATTCTCAAAATTTTGTTTTAGGAAAAAAAAATGAAAGGGGGGTAAAAAGGGTTAGTTTTTTTTATAGGAGTTTTGGGTTTTTAAAAACTTCATTGAGAAAAGGAAAAAGGGGAAAAGGGTAATTTGTTTTTTTGTTTTTGGGGGAAAAGTTTTTTAAAACTTTTATTTTTTTTGTAAACGCTCAAAAAAATTTTTAAAAAGAACAAGTCGGAAAAGGAAAGGAAACAAGGTTTTCAAAACCTTTTTTAAAGGATTTTTCAGGGATATTAGAAAGAACAAGGGGAAAACCCGCTAAAAAAGAAAAAGTACCCAACAGCCCCTATCCCTGAAACGGGTCCTTTAAAAAGAAAAGCAAAGGTCAAAAGGCAAAAAACCCAAAAGGGTGCCCCCAAAATAAAAATTCGCAGTAGGGGGGGATAGGGGGGGGGCAAAAAAAAGATATTTATTTTAAAACCTTGTTTTTAAGAAAAGAAAATTGAAAGAAAAAAAAATTCTAAAGTTTTACAGCAGTCAAAAAAACTGAAAAAAGAGAAAAAGGGGGGAAAAAATTTAAAAAACAAAGTTAGGCAAAAAAGCGGGGTTTTCCATGAGGAAACTGACCCTGAAGCTGGGGTGAGATAACTACTTGAGGATTTGGGACCATTTAACCCAAAGGAAAAAAGTCCCTGAAAAAGCCACTGAAGGTATTGAAGTTAAAGAGGCAAGAAAGGGGGGTTCTTCAGAAAGTTTGCCATCTGACCCCAGAAAAAAATTTGTCTTACTCCCATTGAAAAACCCATCAATTAAAGCTAATAATGGTACATTCCCAAGTTACTCCCCCTGCAATTGCAACAGTGAGGAAACAGGTTAAGCTAATGGATCCGATTGCAATGCTATTCCCTCTCGAACCCTTTCCCGTGTTTCCCTGTGAAGATACTTGGATGATGTCACATTCCCGACTCCTTGCATGCCTCGGATTTGAAAACGAATGGATAGCATGACAAGTGAAAAATTTTTATTCAGGAAAATATCATCCACATCAAAAATTTATTTCCTAAAAGAGGATATAGAAAAAAAAAAGGCAAATTAAATGCAAAAAGAAAGCAAAAGTTTGGCTAAATCACCGAAAACAGAACGATGGGATGAGAGGTGCTGCAGTTAAATCCAGTACCTTTAAGTTAAACCCATTACAACTGTCTTGTCATTCTGGCAAAAACATTGTAAGGGTCATGTGATGCCCAATTTTTTTAAAAAATGGATAAAAAGAAACGACACAAAAGTTTTTTAAACATTACCCAAGCATTCTATAAACAACATTGGGGGTACGAAAGATGTCCCCTTTCTTTTAAAACAATTCCACAGAAAAGATACTGCTTTAAACCCCAAAGAATAAAAATTATCTTTACTTTACCAGGAAAAGGTGGTTTAGACTATTAAAAAAACATCAAAATTATGGCCAGCATAAAAATCTGACAATACCATTAAAACCAATTTTAAAGTAGTAAATTATGAAATTATAATCTTTGCCTCCTCTTTTCCCAACCCAAGTGAAAAAATAAATGCAAATTTCCCCAAGTTTGTAGACCTAAAAAGTTTTCTCTTTAAGGGCAAATGTGTTTTACTAATAAAGAGAATAAATTTAAATTTTAAATTACTGACCTATTATCAGTCAAAATTTAGCGTGCCCAGGGCAAAAATTTTTACTGAAGATCCATTTGAAAAACAAAGGGAAAAAAAATTTAACAATCCAGTGCTCAGGATGAGGGCTTGATACAGGTTTTCTTAATATAGTTAAAGAATACTGAGAATATAAGGGCAAATCTTTCAAAACTATTATGGCAAAAAAAATTGAACAATGATGGAAATGTGGAAGCTAAAAATCAGTATAGAACCCACAAAGGGTAGATAAGGTTCCCCAAAATAAGTGTCTACATATCAAAGTAATAGGGAAAAAAACAGACTTACCCCGATTTTCAATGATTTTCATTTTTATGATGCTAATAAGATGACAAGAACATTCCCCGTGTTGATAAAGAAAATCATTTGCCCAAGATAATGCCCCCTTTGAAAGGAAAAAGAGTGAAACTGAAAAAAAAGTTTGAGTTAAAACCCCATCACCCAGAACGTGGGTCACCCAAAGAGCAATTTAAAAATGAAATGTTGAAGCAATCATAGTGTTAAGGATTCGTGGACTGAAAGAGCACGTTTGTTGGATCTAATATCCTCGGGAAGGTGTGAAGTTCAGGTATGGATATAATTTTTGTTTTTAAATATTTTGGGGAACCTAATAAGGTGGATTTTATTATAATTTTGCCTTTGTTATTTATAGTAGTAAGGATAAAAAACTAGTATTCAGAGAAGTACATCACCTGTTTTAGAGTGAAAGAGCCCGTTTAAAAATTTTTATAGGGGAAATTTTTGGTTTTCCTTTGTTTCACAGACATGCAAGATTAAGGTAAATTTATAAATTTTTACTTCATTCACTATATGCTTAAATTTTTTTTCGTTTGTATTGCTATAGTGCAGGGGTGGCCTAAAGGAGGCTGAAGTCCCCCAAAATTTTACAGCCCCCCAAAAAAAAATAATAGTAATAAAGCTACTTCAATGCAAGACCCCCGTCCCCCTTTTTAAACCCAAATTTATACCTTTAAAACCCCTCCTATACAAAATTAGGAGTTCTTTTTTTGTGTGTTTCCTTTCAGCCTTTTATGAGAAAAGAAAAAAAAAGCCATATAAATTAAAATTAAAAAAAAAAAATTAAATATGTAATTTCAAGAAAATACAGGTGTTCAACAAAAATTTACCCCATAAAAAAATTAGAAAAAAATTTTTTATTTTTAAAAATTCTCACTCTGAAGCTGAGGGAGGGGGGAAAAATTAATTTTTTACGCTGCATGCTGTAACTCTAATTTTTTTTTTTTCCCTTTTTAACCCTCCTTTTTTCCCCCCAAGGCAGGTGACCTAAAAAAAAAAACAGAAGTTTTTCTTTTTAAATTAGTAATTTATAAGGAGAAGGGGGTTTTTTAGCCCCTTGCTCTGAATTTTAGTTTCCTCTAACAACATGCATGGCTATTTGGGTAAGAATTCTTTTCCACTTCCCCATGGATAAGAGGAAATAAAGAAAAGGGAAA
>NW_026502869.1:0-18381 GCF_026875155.1 Cherax quadricarinatus
TTTGCAGGTGCAATCCAAAAAGGCTGTGAAATAATATGAAATTTTCCCGATTGTATGCTTGGAAGTGCCCGTGGTGGCTGGCTGGCTTGTAAACACGGGCCAGAAGTGGACGCACTCAGACGGAAACGAATAGTGTTGTCGAGTTTTTTTAGCGCAATCGAGGCAAAATTTTTGCGATAAAATATATCGCTAGTCAGATTTATCGTTAATCAATGCCATCGCTGGTCGAGGGTCCACTGTACTATCAGTGACTTTATGGAACAGTTCAGGACTGTTTTCTGAAGCAGTGTGTAACAGAGCCTCCCGGGGGTAATAATTTGCCCGAACCTAGTCTTGTCAAATAAGGAAACACTCAAAAAAATCTGGAGATCACTAAAGAGCTTGGCGAAAGTGATCACAAATCCACCCACTTTTAGCATTAACCCTTAAACGGTCCAAACAGATCGACGTTCAAACCCGTAGTGCCCCAAACATAGATCTACGTTTTTTTTACATATTTCGAACATAACAAAAAAAAAAATGTAGATAAAAGTTTTTTTTTACACATTTTCAAATGAAAAAAAAAAGATGATCTACATTTTTTTACATACTGTACTTTCAAATGTTGAAAAACATATATATATGTTTGGACCATTTAAGGGTTAAGGAATACAAGATAATGATAATATGGTAAAAATCCCTGATTTTCGTTCTGCCGATTATAGTGTACTTAGGGAACACCTGTCTAATCTCGATCGGGGGTTTTCAAGCTAATAATTTTTTTGATGATGATCATACTTATGTTTTACAAGGGATCTATTTTTATGATTTTTTCTTAATAACGTACACTGTGCTCAAGTATATACATTCCCCAGAAGAAATTGGGTCTAATAATAACGATCCCACATAGGGTAACAGGAGGCTAAAGCACTATTAGGGGGAAAAAGGGGAAAATTTAAATTGGCGAATCAATATGTTCAGCCTAAAAGAGAAGTAAAGAAGAGGTTTAGAAAGGCTAAAGGTGGCTATGAAATTAGGTTGCTAATGAATCAAAGACCAATCCAAAGGGGTTCTTTCAAGTGATAGGATGAAGGTGAAAGGAAAAAGTAGGACCTCTGAAAATTGGGAATGGGCAGCTGACGGATAATAGCTGGAAATGTGTTCCTTATTTAATGACTATTTTTTGTCAGTTTTTTAACACAGGAAGAAATAAATGAGATTCCAGAAATTAACAATTAATCAGTTCCTGATGAATTCAAAATTAAATAATATTATAGTCACGAGGGACATAATTACCAAACAGATAGACAAACTGAAGCAAAATAAGTCCCCGGGGCCCGACGAGTTATTTTCCAGGGCACTTAAAAGGAATGCAAGATGGAACTTAGTCGCCTTTAAAACGAGTGTGTTTAATGCGCCCCATCCTTGCTGGGTTTGTGCCAGAGTTGGGGGAAGATGGCTAATGCGGTTCCTATATTCAAATCAGGGGATAAGACCGTGACTCAAATTACCGTCCAATAAGCCTGACATCTATAGCAGCAAGTTATTAGAGTCAATTATAGCTGACATTATTAGAAGTCACCTTGAAGAGCATTAATTTCTTTAAATTTGAATCTCAGCATGGGTTCAGGGAGAGGTCGTTCCGCTCAAACAAATTTACTGACGTTCTTCAATAGAACATTTGAGGCATTTAGACAGTGATAAAGAGTATGATATTGTTTTTTTTGGATTTTAGTAAAGCCTTTGATAGAGTCCCCTCACAAGAGACTCTTAAGAAAGTGGCAGCTAAATGATATGGGAGGTAAAGTTTAGCATGGATAAGGCACGCTTCCCAATTTAGAAAGCAGAGTTTCCAGTAATGAGTCAAATCTAAATGGGGATTAGTCACTAAGTGGCATTCCACAAGGATCTTTAGTTTTAGGCCCCTTCTTGTTCATAATTTACATTAATGACCTTGTTTGAAGGGATCACGAATGACATGAGCAAATTTGCTGATGATACAGAGATAGGCTGTATGATTTATTCTGAGGGGGACAAACCCAAAGAACTCCAGGAGGATTTGGACAAATTAATGTTTTGGTCTGAAAAATAGCAGATGAAGTTCAATGTGGGGTAAGTGTAAGGTACTAGTCCTTGGTAATGAAAATAACCCTCAAAGCTATAAATAGGTGCAGTAGAGCTTGATCATACAGAATGTTAAAAGATTGGGAGTCATGGTAAGCAGAAAACTAAAGCCAAGACAGCAGTGCCTAAATGGCGTGCAACAAGGTTAACAGATTACTTGGATTTATTTCAAGAAGTATACGTAAAAGAAGTCCAAAAATTATTTTTTCAGCTCTATACATCACTAGTGAGGCTCATTTAGACTATGCTGCTCAGTTTTGGTCTCCTTACTACAGGATGGATATAGACTCACTGGAAAACATACAAAGAAGAATGACTAAAATGATTTACTGTGTAAGGAATCTCCCATATGAAGACAGACTTAGAGCCTTGAATCTCCACTCTCTGGAGAGACGTAGAATGAGGGAGAATCGCTGAAGTATATAAGTGGAAAGATGGGAATAAATAAAAAGCGATATTAATAAAGTACTGAGGGTGTCGAACCAGGTAAGAACCAGGAATAATGGATTTAAGTTGGATAAATTTAGATTTAGAAAGGACATAGGTAAACACTGGTTTTCTAAAAAGAGTTGTGGATGCGTGGAACAATCTTCCCAGTAGGGTGATCGAGGCAAAGGGCTTTGGGCATCTTTAAAAAGAGATTGGACAAATATATTCAATTCAAAGTTTATTCTCTATAAGGATTACAATGCGAGTTTACAGAATTTGGTTACTGTGGTTTTCATGTAGTAAAATAATAATTACAGAGTGTACCACTAGAACACCTAGCATGGCTAGGCATTTCGGGTAGACTTAGATTAAACCTTAAGTTTTAAAATACAGTGGACCCCGATTAACGATATTTTTTCATTCCAGAAGTATGTTCAGGTGCCAGTACTGACCGAATTTGTTCCCATAAGGAAAATTGTGAAGTAGATTTAGTCCATTTCAGACCCCCAAACATACATGTACAAACGCACTTACAAAAAATACACTTACATAATTGGTCGCATTGGGAGGTGATCGTTAAGCGGGGGTCCACTGTATTACAAAATTTTTGAGGTAAATTGGGGATTATGGCTAAGTGACTAAATACTAGTTTGTGAGTTTAGCCCAAAGTGAATGCTTTTGTTTTGGCACTATACATAGTTTTTAGTATTGGAGTATCACAGGCCAACTTATGACTAGTTTTAAAATTCATTATTTTAAGATTGAAGATTGATATTTCTGTTTATGGTCAAATGGGTGATGAGTGTAAGTGTGAACCTCAGGTGGTATTCATGTAATTAGTTGACAGGGTGTATCAGGGAGATAAGATGTTTTCTGATGGTAGTTTTTTAAGGTGATGAATGTGTCTGCCCGTTCTAGAGTTTTGAGGTAGGGTGTTCCAGATTTTAGGGCCTTTGACATACATTGAATTTTTGTAAAGGTTTAGTCGGACACGGGAATGTCATAGAGATGTTTGGGTCTGGTGTTATGCCTGTGGGTTCTGTCACAACTATCAAGAAAGCATTTTAGGTCAAGGTTAAAAATTGGAATTTAAGGTCCTGTAGATGTAGATTGCACAGTAGTAAGTGTGGATGTACTGAACAGGGAGTAAGTTTAGATCTATGAAGAGTGGGGGGTGTGTTGCCAGGGATGGGATTTAGTTATTATTCTTACTGCGTTTTTTTGTTGGGTTTTATTGGCTTTAGGTGTTTTGCTGCAGTTAAACCCCCAAGCACAGTTTAGCACAGATATATGAGTGGGAGGGGCTCGGTTTGATTTGTTTCATTGGGTACAGGAGTAAATCTTGGGTGCTTTGGGTAGAGGTCATTCTGATAAGGCCAGTAGGCCTTCTGCAGTGTTCCCCCATTCTTATTTTTCTTAAATAACATAGAACTTAGCCAAAACAGATTGAATAAAAAGGACTTGGGGGTTATGGTAAGCAGCAACCCTTAAACCAAGACAGCAATGCCTAAGCTATGTAACAAAGCAAACAGATTACTGGATTTATATCTAGAAGTGTATGCAACAGAAGTCCAGTGGCTACTTTACAGCTTTATACATCATTAGTAAGACCTCACCTAGATTATGCAGCTCAGTTCTGGTCTCCATATTACAGAAAGGATATAAATTTGCTAGAAAACATCCCGCATTAAAAAACCAAATTAATACATAGCATTATTAATCTTCCGTACGAAGAACGATTGAAATCCTTAAACTACATTCACTTGTAAGACGAAGAATGAGGGGAGACATGATCGAAGTGTATAAGTGGAAGATGGGTAAATTTAACAAAGGGGATATAAATAAGGTTTTGAGGATATCCCTTCAAGAAAGAACCTGCAATAAAGGATTCAAATTAGATAATTTAGATTTTGAAAGGATATAGGAAAGTATTGGTTTTGGGAAAAAGGGTAGTTGATGAGTGGAACAGTCTGCCCAGTAGGGTTATTGAAGCTAAAACATTGGATAGTTCAAATTTAGGTTGATAAATACACGAGTGAGAGGCTTGGATTTGAGTAAGACTGCATAATGATTAATAGAGTCATCAAAACTTATTTCTTGGGCAGCATTGAAAATTGGGTTATGCAAATATTTTGTTAGTGGGAAGGAATGTAAAAGGGCCTGCCTTTGTATGGGCCAACAGGCCTGCTGCGTGTTCCTCCTTTCTTATGTTTTTATTGTTCCACGCATCCACAACTCTGTTAGAAAACAGTACTTACCTAAGTCCTTTCTAAATCTAAATTTATCCAACTTAAATCCATTTTTTCTGGTTCTTACCTGGTTCGACACCCTCATATTTTTATTAATACATTTTTTTTATTCCCCACCCCACTTATATACTTAGCGTACCCCCTCATTCACGTCTCCCCAGAGAGTGGGATTCAAGGCTTAAGT
The DNA here is from genome assembly GCF_026875155.1 of Cherax quadricarinatus. Lineage (NCBI taxonomy): Eukaryota > Metazoa > Arthropoda > Malacostraca > Decapoda > Parastacidae > Cherax > Cherax quadricarinatus. The sequence continues at coordinate 4,966 of NW_026502869.1, forward strand.
CTGTCTTTTTGGGGGAGATTCTTACACGAAAAATCATTTTAGTCATTCTTCTTTGTATGTTTTCCATGAGTCTATTTCCTCCTGTAGTAAGGAGACCAAACTGACGCAAGTCTAATTGGGGCCTCACTAGTGATTATAGAGCGTAAAATAACTTTTGGACTTTTTTTACGTATACTTCTTGAAAAAATCAAGTACGAATCTGTTAACCCTTTGTTGCACGCCTTAGGCACTGCTGTCTTGGCTTTAGTTTTTTTGGTTTTTTGCTTGGGTAGCTTTGAAAATTGATTTGGGGCAAATATTCTTTTGGGGGATGGATTGTGAAGAACCTCCTGTAGGGGCCCAACAGGCCTGCTGCAGTGTATTTTTTTTTATTAGTAGTAAAAATAATACGTAATTTATTATTATTTTTAATTTGGGGAAGTGAGCACAGACCCAAATTTCCCCTTGATCAGGAGCCCCTCACCAAGGAACCTCCTTGAGGGGGAAGTTCGATCCTGAAATTTGCTCGTATCCAAAGAAAAAAATTTATCGAGTGACTTTTGGGTATCGTGAAAAATTCGCATGGGGGGGGCATTCGAAACCAGGTTCCACTGTACTATCATCTCACCCTAGATTAAAACTACAAATATTTTAAGGTAAGTAATAGTGTATTATAGGGTGTATTTTACTTTTTTTTTTTTTAAAGCCTAGTCTATTGCTAATTTAATTATGTTAGTGCAAATTGTTAACAGTTTTTATTGCTTTTTTAAAGTGGAATAAAAGGGGTTCCACTTTAGGGAAATTTCCGTTTTAAAGGAGGTAGCCTGGAACCTAACCTGCCGTAAAGTGGGGCCCTACCATATATAAAAAAACAGCTTTAAAAATTTTAGAAAATTTTTAAAACAAAAAATTTTCTTTTAATGAAGATAAAAAAAATTGACAGGAAGCCTAACTAATCTGCTGCTGCTAATGTACAAAAAAGCAGCTCAGTGTCCATCCACTACTGCAACTCTGTCCAACAAATCAAATAATTAAATTTTTCTCAACAATATTAAGGTAGCGGGTTTTACCCTCATCCTAAAAGGGGGGCAATTAACTGAGTAAAATAAATAGGCCAATACCAATTTAAAGTCATGTCTAATTCTTAAGTAGACTTTAAGCTTAGATTCTATCCAAGATGCACTGCTGTTAGTTGCTTTCTTGTGTGTCTAACATGTTTTATTACATGTAAACCTTTAAATCTTTGAAAGGGATAAAAAAAAAAAAAAAATTTGAATTTGAATTTGAACCTTAAGTACATATTGTATATGCTTGGGTTTCTGTCAATAATAAACAATGAAATGAAAATTTGGGGATTTTAACATGAAGCAAAACATCACAAAAAAATAATAATACCCATGAAGGAATTTTTAATAGTTCCCACATTTGCTTCCATAAGTGATTTATATAAGTACAGCATATTACTGTAGATTATATTTAAACCCATTTTACTACACATTTCCAATACCTTCATGTTCAATTAACTACAGATATTTACGTTCACTTATTTTCTTTACAAATTAAATGAAAAGCAATATGGTACAGTAGATAAAAACACATGTGTACAAACAGCTACAAAAAGTAAGATATTTGAGATAATGCTAGTCACAGAGTGGGATGCCTTATCAAAACCCAAAAATAAAAAAGCTTAATGATAAGAAAAAAAAGGAATTAAATGGCATACTTTTGTTTACTCACCTTGACTTTTTTTTTTTTTTTTTTGTAAAAATTATAGGGATTCTGAAATACTAGAAAAAAAAATTGAAAAAAATTTTTACTTAAAGCATTTCACCAGCACAGATTTTCTAAACATATCAAATGCCATGATGTATTTCTCATCCCTTTTGGGTGAAATTTTCTATATATTCCCTTTAAATAGTTATGTTTCTCACTGAAAATTCCATGATCAAAAAAAAAAATTTTAAAAATTTTTAAAATAATCTCGTTTATAAATTTTTTAAATGAACAAAAATTTTCTGAAATTAATTCTGAAAAATCTAAAGGCTTAAAGACACGAAGGTGGAATCAACTAAGTAAATAACTAAGACCAATATCTTACTTTTTTTTCCTAAATTTTAAAAAAATTTAAATCCACAAGAGATTAAACCCTTTTAAGACACTAAATATACTCAACCCCTCCCTTGGTTTCAGATCAAAAAAAAGCACAAATGATGCAATCATAAAAATGCTTGCTTCCCTTTATCACTCGAAAACAATAAAAACATCCACTGGGTCTCTTTATTGCTTTGGAAAGTTTTTGATACAGTAAACCACAGCATCCTGCACCTTAAATTTGAGCATTACAATTTAGAGGTCATGCATTTTATACATATATATCAAGTCCTACCAAAACAGACATCATTTATCTCTATCAAGAGCCAACGTAAAAAGCCTGTCAACTGAGCATCCCGCAGAGCATGTCCCAGCCCTCTCTTTTTTTCAGATTCAAAAATGATCTTCCAAATGACTCAGCAATTTTTGATGTTCTTTAGGGGGTGACAAAATTTTTTGTCATCTACCCACTTATGCCTTCTCCCCCCCAAACCCGGTATCTTTAGTAACTGTAAACAGCCTATTTAAAAATTCATACGGGATGACTACCACAAACTTACCCTAAATAAGAAAAAAACCTACTTCAGTTTTTTGGAAGCAGAGCACTTTTATCCAGCTAAAATACAATAAATTTTACCCTTTATAAACACACTGAGGCAAATTTCTCAGTCTCCACCTTGTTTGAAATTTTAAAATTTTCAGACCCACACCCAGCATATAACTATAAAAATTTTCCAAAAACAGTGGTACCTTTCCAAGAACAATACTATGTACCCTAACGGCCCTCCTTCCCTTTTATACTCAAAAAATTTACCTTTACCTCGCAGCAGTGGGGATGATCACAAACTCCAGTGCAGACAACACACCCCCCCTCTCTTCAAAAACAGGAACTTACTTAATACCAAATAACACGCTATTTTTTACCTACTACATATACAGAACATTTAAAATCCAAATAAACCCTCCACCTCAAACTTCCTAGACAGTTCAACAGAACACACAGGCATAACACAGGCACAAAACACTTTTTTGCATCCCCTTCCCTCTCACACTTTTAAAAATGCAAAGCACATAAAGGGCCCTGAATCTGGAACTCTTTTCCCAAGCAGCAAGGGTCCCTGCCCCCCAAAATTGCTTGGTTCTATTAAAAATCTTCTCATCTTTCAAAAACAAACCCACCCCCAATGCAAACCCCACCAAATTCAAAGCAGTCCCTTTTTTCTTTATTTTCCCTTAACATTAACCCTTTGACTGTCGAAGGGGCCAAATCCGAATTGCTTCGGGCGCAAAATATTCGAAAAAAAAAAAAAAATTATTTTTTCTTTTGAAAATGTTAAATTATTTTTCTGTTGTTTTAGTCCAAAAAAAAATTTTTCCCACAGTCTTACCGAGATATTAAATCCCCGAAGTTTGGAAATTGATCTCTGGGGGCAAAGGGCGACTGCCCCTCACCCGGGAAATTTTTTTTTACTTTTATTCGATGGTTTCTTGTTTTTTTTTACTATTTTATTTTTTTTACAAAAAACTTTTGTGGCCTGTGAGACCAAAATTATTTGCAATGTTCAAATATACACTCGTTGAATGTAAACCCCAATTTTTACAAAAACACTCGTATCATTTTAAAGTTCAAAACTTTTTTACCAACAAAAAAAATGAAATAAATTTTTTATTACGATTGTTTTAATATATTAAATATGTACAATCACTGGACACTTTATTAAATGCTGCAGCTTTTGGAATTCTTTTAAACTGGGGTTTAAACACAATGGGTCTACCTCCTCAACATAAAACGAGTGTCTCTGCGTTTTTTTGGGCTTTTTTTGGTATTTCCAAGCAAAAAACCCCCTTTTGGCATTTTCTTGGCGTATAGCAGGCAGTGGTAGGGGTAGGTCACCGGGCCCGACGAAGGACAGTGTTTATAATTTGTGGGGGCTGGGCATTGCAGGTGTTGTTTCTTGGTACTTGAATATTATTGTCTGATGCTGACAAACAAAATTCACCCTTTTTGGGTTTGTTTTGGTCTCACTTATCATATTTTAAGCATTAGCATGGAAAAGTCAAGAAGATGGAAAAACAGTTTTATGTCCACTTTTAACTTTCAACCAGTCACAAACCAATCGCATGTCACATTTGTCCACTAAGGCATTTTGAGGTTGTAATCCATCACAGCTGCAGGGTTTTACAAAAAGGTTCTTTGGTCCTCTATTTTTTCCATCTCTCCCTTTTTGTGTCGGGGAAGATGTCAGCAGGTGACATCAGTTTGTCATGCCCCCGAAATCCAGAGTCTTTGGGAGCAAACAAACCCGCCTTTCACCTTACGACTGCCAGCTTTAACCTAGGCATTGTTTACGATTTACGCACGTGCCAACACATCTGTCATGTTCATCGCAAGAAATTTATGGTATAGGTTTTGTACCAGTTTGATTTTAAAATATGCCCCTTACCAAAATATGGCCCACTTGTTCTAACCACATCACCAAGATACCCAGTAATTCCTGGTATCTTTCCCTTTTTTACCGAGTGTACACAATTTTATCCAAAAACCGACCATTTTGCAATCCACAGAACAAATAATTTTACCAAAGCGTTTCTCTTGCTGGTATATACTGCTTGAATGGAGTCTCCTTTGAACAAAATCAAGCTCGTCAAAAACAAACTTCCTGAAGGGATAAAAAAAATACAGCACTTTTTTTTCAGGTACATAAACACCTCTGATCTTATAAACCGTCGCTTCTGTCAGCCTGGTTTTTTCTAAAAGTTAATAGTAACTAACACAATCTATCCCTGGTAAATTCCTGAAAGCAGGGTTGAAATCGGGGTCTGTCGCCCAGTATGTGCTACACTACTTTTACACATGTGGCATAAGCATTATTGTGCAAAAAACAGAACTCCTGCCACGTTGTGTCCTTCCACGTGAGGCGTGACTTGGTGAAAAACATAGTGTTTTCCCTGGGTTTCTCAAGTATGTTTGCTTTCCCCGACAATAATGTCCATCAGGGGTTCATCGAAGAACAACGAAAGATTCCAGTTTATGGATTGTTCCCAAATGTACATGGGCCGTATTCCACTTTGTCCTCACAAAGTCATGGGGATTGGGGACAAAACCCTCTCTTGATGCCAACCCAGAGGGTCAGCTGGTGCTTTTGGATATTTTAATGTCGTTTTTGGGGGTGCGGTTGTTTTGTGGGTTTTGAGAGGGGGGGTCGGGCCAAAACAGGTTGGGGTTTTGCGGTTTAGCAGCGCGGGGATAGCGTGGCCCGCTGCTGTGTCACATGACTCATGCACCGTCATATCACCCCACCGCCTGCTGCCTCCTCAATCATTTTTACCCTGTAACAAAATCGTCATCTTACTATCAGGCGGGTGAGGGCCCCGGGGGTGTGCTCCCAGTGTACTCCCTTCTTTGGAAAAAGCATTGGCAATACCAGACCGCAGCGACGTCGTACTACTCCGTTTCCTGGGGGAAAATTTTACCCCACTGTCACAACTGAAGTCTTTCAATAACCTTGAAATCCTATCACATCATTGCACTCTCACATTGAGTCTTGTACACGGCAAATATTTCCCTTTCTCCGGGACAGGGGAATATGAACGAGCCGGCCCAGCACCAAGGGGATGGTTTTGGGTCATCGGGGGTTTTTATCACTAATTATGTTTTCCCGGGGAATTTTCTCGGGCACCACCCGCTTCAAAACTGGAATTCACTTTCACTGACACTATCATCACTGTTTAGCTATCACTTGGGAAAAAGACCTCCAATCCGCCAGGGGTAGGAACTTTTTACCGCGGGATGGTGAAAATGGGCTCCAAGATGGCTTCCCACAATGCACCGCGGGTTCCCCGATTTTTTTCACAGGGTGCACACCCACCACTGGACCCCTTCTCTCTCGTGTAGCCTACCCCCTCCCCCTCGATTTGAAGCCCCGAATTTATGGTATGATACTCAAACACGGTATCCCCTGACGTACATAACGACCGCGACAGTCAAAGGTTTAAACCCTTTTTACAAAACTTTAATGTATGTTTTTTATCACTAATTGACTACCAACCTAATAATAAAGCAAATGAATTAAATTTCAAACTTAAAAAAAGTATGATTTATTGTATCATAAAGAATGTATCATAAATTTACCCCATATTAATAATAAGAGTGAAATATTTAATACTTGTATACTTCATTGTAAAAAACCAAATTTAAAACTTAAAAGTAAGACTGTCATAAATTGTACTACCACTCTTCACCCGTATTTATTCTATAAATTTTATTCTACCACTCTTCACCTGTCTAGTTTTAAGTAGTCTAAAGTATTACAGTTTGGGTTAAGTCTGCCAAAATGCCTGGGCATGATTGGGTTTTCTTTGCTCCTTCACATTATATTAAACATACATTGAAACCTTAACAAAGAAAATAAATATATTTTATTTTTTTTTAAAAACTAAATTCCCCAACAACACTGTTAATGAAAATCCTTAAAATTCAGCTGGTGACTACCAATAAACTCATGTTTTACATTAACAAAACCTAAAAACTTGGGGAACGGGCTACAAATGTCCAACAAAATTTTATGATTACCATTTCCAGTGCAAACAAAACGAAGGAAAATTCCAAGTCTGTTCCAACAGAAAACTTAAAAATCATTTGGCACCCTTTCCCCAAATATTTCAGTGTCCCTAAACGCACTACTTACACAATATTACCCTCTACAATCCCCATGCCATTTGTGATGGGGGTCCACTACGCAAATCACCTTAAGCCCAAAAATAAAAAAAATAAAAAGTGGCAGTATGAATGATTATCATTACTGACAGACAACCATCCCCAACTCTTCAAAGACCTAAAACCCACTTCATATACTAAAAATTTCCCCATTATACATAAGGGGAAATTCTAATATCAATCCCGCCATGAAAAACAAACGAACTCATAGGCAAAAATCTCTATGATTTCCCTGTGTCTAGCTCAAAACTTTGTTAAAACCAATGTGCTTAAAAGGTGCAAAATCTGGAACTCTTACCTAGAAATCCTCTCTCGTTCCCAGCCACTTCAAAGATACTGTTAAAAACCCCCCTTTCCCCAAAAGTGACCTAACAACAATTAATTTCGAACAATTCCCCCACCTGTATTTTCCTTGTCCTTACTATCATTCCTTTAACTCAGACCAGCTTCACCCTTAATATATCATTAATTAAAAAAATTAATGAATTACCAAAAAACCTCCCAAAATTTTAAAACTGTATTTCTCATTCTCATATACACATACTTTTAAAAAAAAATTTTATTTAAAGGGGTGCCTGAAATACTCTCTAATGAGGGGTTTTTTTGCAGTTATTATATCAATCCCTCAAATTGTATAATTACTGGACCCCACTTTTTAGAAATAAATTTTTCTTTCTTTTTTTAAGAAACCCTTATTTAGGCAATAATAAATTAAGTACAGTTCACAAATTTAAGTTACAAGTTATCATACATAGTAACATATGGTAAATTACCTAGGGTAACCTAAAAAAAAAGGGAAAGTTATTTTTCAAAAATGATAAATTTTACTATACAATGGTTCGGGTTCAAAGGGGCCTTTCCAATGCCCCTCCCATGGGAGAGGGGTAACCTGGAGAGTGCCAGGGGGCAACCCCCAGGCCCAGTCTGTGAAAGGGTTATGGTGGATCGGTCCCATCAACCAGGCTGTTACCTTTATGCACTAATCCAATTACAACCCCCCGCCCGGGTGGTCAGGTTCTGACTTTTGGTGCCGCCATGCCTGTTGAAGACAGCCAGGGGTCTATTTGGAACCCCCCCATGTATCTGGGGGGCGCTGAACAGTCTTGGGGAAACCTGAAATAGTGTTGTCTCTTATCGTGCTAGTGGTTCCCTGCTTTTATTGGGGGATGTTGCACCCTCGCCCGTCTTTTGCTTTTTGTAGGGATAAATTTCGTGTGCAATTTGGACTGTCCCCCTTTATTTTCAGGTGTACAAAAAATCATCTCTCCCTCCCGCATTTAGGGGGTACAGGTTTTGGAAAATTTAAGCATTCCCCGTAAAAGGGGGGGGCTTATTGCGTTATGCGTGCCAGAGGTTCCTTTTCATGTTCTAAGTCTGCAATTTTTACCTCATTTAAAGGTGCTGTTAGGTTGCAAAAATATTCCAGCCCTGATTGAACAAGCGCCTGAAGACGGGCACATAGGCTTGGCATCCCCCAGTTTTTAAGGTTTTCATTATCCATCCGTCATTTTTTAGCAGATGCGATTGTACAATTTATGGTCCTTGAAGGTAGATCCTATACATGATCCCCCAGGGCTTTGAATTAGTTTTTCGCTCTTTTGTGTGGTTGGAATTTTTTTTTATACCCCGATAAGTTTTAATTTCCTAAATTTTCCAACGGAATAATTAAAATTCCTCATCACGAATTTTCATATTGTTTTCGCCCCTTTTAAAAAATTTGGTTGATGTTCCCGGGAGTCTTGCAGTATCTTCAATGGGGGCACTGTCATGAAATTCAGGTGTATCTGCAAAGGAAAGACATGGCGCTGGTTGTATCCCTGTCTAATGTCCTATGAGATGGGAAGAAGTGGGGGCAAGTACTGTCCTTGTGAACAATTTTTCACCAACCGCATCAGACTTAACTCTGTTGACTACTACTACTCTTTTGTTTCTATTTGTTAGGGAAAATTATAGATCCCTCTACCACCATCTATACACTTTTGGCCTATACACCATGGTCACACTTTCAAAGGCTTTTGCAAAGTCTGTGTATATTCATCTGCTTCTGTTTGTCTTCTAGACATCTAAGCCTTTTGTAGTGGTCCGTGTTGGACAGAAGGAGCAACCTCTCTAAACCCTGCTACCCTGGGTTGTGAAACTGAGGGTATAAGGGGGGGTGACTTGTTTCTTAAAACCCTTTTAAAAGTTTTTTTAGATAGGGGATTTACGCTACGGGTCTTAGTTTTTTTGCTTTGCTTTACCCCCCCTTTGTGGGTGGGGCTATGTCTGTTTTTTTTTTGTAACTGGGGGAAAACCCCCGGGTTTTTTCAAGCTCCCTCCCACAGGAATTAAAAGCATGTGATGGGGTTTTTTGCGTTCTTGATAAACACGGATTCCACGGTCTGGGCCGGGGCAAGTGCATGGGCAGGGTGATTTTCATTTTCGAAGCTTTTGGGCACAGGATACAGATAGGTTGTGTCCCCAAATTCTGTTCTCTATAAAAATTTTCTTTTAGGTTTTTTCGACTCTCATCTGGTTATGGCTCACTAAAAAAACCGAGTCACACGGGAACTTGATTAACTCACTCATTTCCCTTTGCTGTCATTTTGTAGGACCCACCCCTTTTAAGTAGGGGCCCAATACGGGTTGTTGTTCTAGACTTTGATTTCATAAAAAAGAAATGCTTGGGGGTTTCTTTCATTTTTTATGGTTTTTAGTTTTTGGGGTTTCTGACTCCTTATTTTCCTTTTTAGCTTTATTCGAGGTTTGGTATTTCCGGGCCAGTGTCTCCCTACGTATTGCAAATGACTACCTCTTGTCCGTCATTATTCTTTGCCTTCCCCTGTAGAGGGAGCACCTCTCTCTTTTATTCACATCTTCCCCTTTTTCCCTTAACCCCTTTGAGGGTTTTGTCATAGTACGTTTTAGCGAAAGGGGTTTTTGGTACTAGTACCAAAAATTCAGGGGGCCAAAAAACCGCGCGAAAAGGCGGGTACCTGGGTTTGGGGAAGAAGGGTCTCTGGTCGTGTGCGCGGTAGAAAAAAAAATCTGGGCCCCAGTGTGCTTTGGGTGGGAATGCCCTCTTAAAAAACAATGTCCCCCCAGCCTCGGGGTTAAAAGTCCTCACCCCTCGGCGAATTGGGCATTTTGTTCCCCGGAAGTTTCTAATAGTGTGGAAGTGCCATGAAGATGATTTCGGGGTTTTAGTGGGGTTTTGACCGAATAAATGACCATAATACGGAATATTTAAGAAAACCCAACCCCCAGCCTTCCCCCCTCGGGTCGGGGCCCTGTGTTCATTTTCGTTGTTCCAAACCCCAAAGGAAATTCTATTTCCCAAATCCCAGACTCAGATGAGAGCAGGGGTATGATAGTGATGTGAATATAAACTAAAAGCTCTTCAAACTATTCCAGTATGATAGTGAAGTGCAATATTTTTTTTCCCCAGTGAAGCTCTATATACGACGATATATCCTCGGGAATGTGCCATATGTTATACCAAAGGGGGAAGGAGGTATCTCGGGTACATCCGTGGCGTACAACAGGAACGACAGTGAAAATGACAAAGATACTGTTGCAATTGGGAGGGAAAAATGTGGTGGTGGTAGTGTGCCGGGGTGAGGCACCAGAGGGGGCCCCTGCTCCCACCCACCTGCCCCCCCCGCCGCGGCCTCGCTGATCTAGACAAAGGCCCCCAAACCCCCACTCCCCCACCACACCAGCCCCCACAACCACAACCTCCACAACCACAACCCCCGTCATTGCCCTTACCCCCCAGCAGACCGCCCTGGATTGGCAGGAAGCTTCATTTTTTTCCCAAAACCCCACCAGTTTGAGGGCAGCCAAAGGGAAAATACGGCCCTTGTGCACTTGGGAACAATGCCACTGAATGGAATTTTTTGAGTTTTTCTTTGACAAACCACAATAAAAAAATATTGTCATGGAAAGCAACACATACTACGAGTACACCAGGAAAAACCAATATTTTCACCAAATCACGTCTACACCAATGGAAGGAGGCAACTTGGCTGAGTGTATTTTTTCTTTGCCACAAAATGCTTACCCCACATGGTAAAAGCAAAAAGTAAAAATCATACGGTCAACGACCCCCTGATTGCAACACCGGGTTTTCAGTGATTAAGCCAGTGAATGATTTGTGCAAATGTTACGATGCTTCACTTCCAAAAAACCGGGCCCTGACAGAATGACGGGTTATAAAAGTTTGGGAAATGTGTTTGGTATCTGAAACAGAAATTCAGTACTCATTTTTATCCCTTCGGAAGCTTGTAATTGACGAGTCTTTGTTTCTGTTTAAAGGAAGATCTTTCAAGCAGTAATACCCAAGCAAGAGGAAACGTTTGTATAAATTGTTTGGCTTTTTGATTGTTTTCAGTGGTTGGTTTGGGGTTTATTTGTACATGGAAGTTATACAATTTCAAAATACCAGGAAGTTATTGGGGACTAGGTGTGTGGGTTTCAACAATGATAAAACATACCTTGGTAAGGGCTTATTATACAGAACGGTAACAAGCCCCTCACTCAGGTTTTTTGCGAGTGAAATGACAGATGTGTGTGGGACAGTGCGTGCAAATCGAAAAAACATATGCCCAGGTTTACGCTGGCACTCGCGAGGTGAGGTGCAGGGGTTTGCTGCCAATGACTCATCATTTCGGGGGCATGACAAACGGGGTGTCACACTGTTGTCCAATCACCCCAAAGAAATGGAGCAGTGGGGCAGAAAGAGAGAGAAATGAACCCCTTCTAAACCTGCAGGTATTGTTTTCACCTTCAACATGCGTTTTATGGACAAATGTGACATGCAGATTTGGTTTGCTGATTGTGTTCGCAAAAGTTTTAAGTGGGACATAAATGTTTTTTTTTCCCTCTTTTGGACATTTCCATGTCAATGCTTATAATATGTATAAGATGAGCACCAGAAAAAAACCACAGTTGGCAATTTGTTTGTCTTCATCAGAAAAAAAGTAATTTAATTCCAAGGAAAAGCACCTGCAAAATTTCCGCCCACCAAATTATCAACAACTACCTGTCTCTGAAACATGGTGATCACTTCCTGGTAAAACTGCCTGCTACGCTTTGAAAAAAAGGCTCAGAAAGGGTGTTTTGTCTTTCACATAAAAAAAACGCCCAAACAACGCGGACACTCGTTTTATGTGTGAGGGGAAAACTCCACGTGCAACACCATGTTTCAAAGATTCCCCAGGCTGCAGAACTTCTAAAACTGTCCGTGACTGTATATGTGTAAAAAAAAATAAAAAAAAAAGTATAAACAACATTCATATTGTTTGTTTTTGAAAAATTTTCTGTAAACAAAAAAAAGCAACAGTGTTTACGCCCTTTTTTTGTAGTATTGAAAAAAAAATAACTTTCAAAAAACTGATCATTTGGCCTCAGAGGCCTAAATTAAAAAAAGAAAAAATTGAAAAAAAATTGAAAATAGTACAAAAAAAGTAAATAAAAAATACCGGGTGAGCAGTCCCGGCGTGTTACCTATTTGTTAATTTTGGCAAAATTTTCCCCCTCCCTACTCGGGAAGTATTGACGTTAAAATTTTTTTGTTTAGCCTATAAGTTTAGAAAAAAAATCTTAATTTTTCTAAGAAAAAAAATTTTTTTTTTTTTTTTTTGAAATTTGGGCCCAACCCCCGAAACGATTTCGGAAGGGGCCCGTCGACCTCAAAGGGTTAAGGGGAAATGCCTTGGCAAACCTCAAGTGCCAAGAGTTAATTTTTCTAGACCCTGGGGGAGGCTCTGGGTTTCTTATCTTCTTCCCCGTTTATAGTTTGGACTTGGTTTTCTTGGTCCCACCTTATGTTTTTGTATCTGAATTAAAATTTGGGGGAAGGTCCCTCCTAAGATCATATTTTTTTCAATCTGGGGGTCCTTGCATACATGTCTGGGCTTCTATTATGTGTGATTGGATATTGTTTTTTTTATATGAGAATTCGTATCAGATCATCATTTTTAGTGAAGATAAGGTCCGGGGATTTTTTATTTTGTAGGCTCTTTTTTGTGTTTTTAAAGGGGAATTTTGGTGCAGAGATTTTAAAACTTGTGTTGGTGTGTGTGTGTGTGTTGTGTGTGTGTGTGTGTGTGTGTGTGTGTGTGTGTGGTTTTTTATCTGAGCGCCTTGGGGTTTTCTGCACCACATTTCATGTATTTGTATATTCCTCATTTTAGGTGTCTTAGGTTGAAATCCCCCAGGAGAAGATTTGGGGGAGGAGCTGGAAGATTTTTCCAACAGTGGCAATTTTTAAAAGCTGTTCCGGAATTGTTTTGGGCATTGCTCCGGAGGCTTGTATACAACCATATGACCAGTTTTGGTTTTAAAACTTTATGCTAAAACTTAAATGTATTTGGGGCATTTAGTTTCTGAGCAATAAGTACTCTGTTATACAAAAGGGCCCAAATCCCCTCCCTTTGCCTTTCACGTTTCATCTGTATAGGTTGTAACCTGGGATCCATATTTCATTGTCAAGGATCCTTTTTGGGGTCTCTGGGAAAAAGCGAACATTCATTTGACCGTAAAGCAGTCCACAGATGAAAGGGGATTTTGTTATTCGTTCTGGCTTTAACCCTGATATTTGCAAAGATGAATTTTGTTGGGTTGTGGCACTGGTGGTATGGGGGAAA
>NW_026502880.1:0-19132 GCF_026875155.1 Cherax quadricarinatus
GTTTTTTCTCTCCCCCTTTTTTCCTCTCTTAAAGGTTTCTTTCTCCTTTCATTCTCTTTCCTGGATCTTGCGCTAATAAAAGTTCAAAATTTTTCCCATTTATTCCTAACTTGCTCTGTGTTCATCCAAAACTGGTATTCCTCCATTTTTGAAATACTTAAACTCCCCAGGGGAAAAAAAAAGGATATATCAAAGAAAAGGGAAAGGGTTCAATTCTGCTCACTCAAATTAAAAAAATCGGGGGTTCAATCCCTGCTTCGATTAAACAGTATGTGTAAATGAAAAAGGGAGGGTTCTATGCTGGCTCCAACCAAACAGAAGTGAATGGGGTCTCTTGCCCTACAATCTTCTCACCAAAATAAAGAGTCCCCTACAACATTCCCTTGTTTAAAAAAAAATAGAGCCAATGAAAAAAATTTGAAATAAAAACTTGGGGTCCCTAAGTCTTTTCCCTCCAAATCGCTTCAAGTCAAAAAAAAAGGGGGTGACGAATTAACTAGTATATCCCCCTTTAAATTGATTTACAATAAATTGAGATTTAAAATAATCACCAAATTTTTTAAATACCTTCTTAGTCTACCATAGAGAAGTTATCGGGCTGGTGGAAACCCGTCTGTGGTATGCGGATTAAATTTCCCAAAGGTAGATTCGGATGGGTTAAATTTTGATCCATCGAGTTTATCCGGGCAAGGTCGCCACTTGTGAAGGCTTACCACCCCTGTAACAATTTCAGTCAGTATTACCAAGGTGGCTCCCCTCGGGAAAATTAATGAATAAAAAAGAAAAAATAACCACAAAGATAACACTCAATTATTTGTAATGCAAAGAAAAACTTGAAAGTGATGTGATCCTACTTGAAAGAAAAATGAAAAATGAAAATAAAAATGCCATTTGAATTAACGTAAAAAACAGTTTTTCTGGGGTGTTGGTGAGGTTTACACCCTCTTGTAAGTTTGTAGCCCCTTCTGATGAGTGGGGGGTTCACAGGTGTTTTGTGACAACCAAAAGATGTTCCCTTAAAAAGCTATAGCCTTTTGTAGTCCCGATGACAGGAACGCAGGTTCTTTACCACACAAAAAGAGGGGTTGTTGTTGCTGTCGCTCGTTAAACAGAAGGAGTCAAAAAAATATTTGGGGTTCAGTTGTTCCTTCAAACGTTTCTTTGGGTTTGGGAGATGACCCTTGCGTATTCCCCGAGTTGTGCTGGGGGCTGTGGTCAAGGTTTTTCTGTTTGGTCAAACCCCCCAAAGTCACCTTTGGGTGGGAAAGGGGGGCGGGGGAGGGGATAGCGGGGAGTAACGACCCCACCTTAACAAGCAGCCGCAATCAAAAAAAAATTGTCACCATATACTCGCTTGAACCCCCTATCTGTTGACTTTTTCCCCCACATTCGTTGATACAAAAATAATTGCTTGATTTTTGGGGAAACGGGACTTCTAGTACCTCCCACTGATGTGAACGCCTAAGGGTCCCTTCCTATATCACTGTATTAATTTTTCCCCACTTTGTTCCTACTACACCCTACTAATTTTTTATGGTATCACTTATTAGCTAAGGTATGCGATCGAGGGAATGTTTTCTGGGTTTTGTTTCTGTTGTATCTGCAGTTTCTACCCGCTCTACAAATTGCAGTTTTGTAACTCTCTCTTTTTTATTTTCCAAAAAGTTTCATCAAACGGTGACCTTGTAATATTGGATTTATTAAAATCCTAATTTCTGTATTGCCATAAATTTGTTCTCTATGGTAAGTGCCCAGGAGTTACAGATCAGCAAAGTCTAGAGCAGTTTTGAAAAGCAACTGAGAACTTTAATTCAGAGGAGATTGAGTATGAGGGTTCAAAATGGTGGGGAGCTCCTGTATTTTAACATGGAGAGGGAAAGAAGAGAGAAGAGCCGTCTGAAAGCCACAAAGAGTCACAGTGAGACCCCCCTGAGGAAATGGTCCACATTAAAATTGACGAGTAACATTAGTGTGTGAGAGGCCAGTAATAAAATCCCAAAATGCAACATCTTGGATATATAATGCCCGAGGATAGATACCAAAAATAGACTGTGTATCACTTATACAAGTTAGATGTGTGGCGCAGTGTAATACAAAGAGGTGGTGGTATAGTATACCAGTGCAATAAGAAAATGCGCAACTTTCATTGAAGGTTTCACAACAGGAAAAGTATCTTGATGAATATAATATCATGTATCCCGAGACAGGATGGATAACAGCAGAGCATAATTTTTTTTCTGTAAAACAGCACAAATAAAACTGGGAAGCAACACCTAATTCACACCCCGGTTAGCTATGAGGCCTCAGAAATTCCACTGAAATAAGCTTATATTTGCAAGAGAAAGATACATACAAAAATATGAAGTAATATGTTATTTACAACTAGAAAGGTTTAAAAAATTCTCATGTGGAGGAGCAAAAACGAATGAGCAGTAAAGGAATAGAACACTGAAGAAAGAAGTTCTGCAGACAGAGAAAGCGAATCAGTGTCATGGAAAGTCTCCCCTTGGAGGTGGAGAGTTTGAGACCCAAAAATCCCTGTGTAATTGAAACCCGTTTTCTCTTTGAGACAGTGGATTCTCATTCTTTTAAGTAAACATGGAAATGAAAATGAATAAGCCGTGTGAGCATCATTACAGTTATGGCAGAGGGAGACAGGATGTATTTGTAATGGTCGGCAGCACCCACAGACTGGCATTCTCCCATAAAAAAAAAAAACCTACAATATTTAGACTGAGTGACAGAAGCACCAGCAATTTTACATTGTTGTGGTGATTATTATTAAATATAATCAAAAAGAACAATGGGGGACAAAGCCCCACAAGAGATATAGCATTATTATTATAAGCAAAAAGTAAGGGCTAATAAGCCACAAGGGCTATACAGCACTGCAGGGTAGGAAAGGAAGCAAGGTAACGGGGAGCAGAAGGGGAGAGGGATATTAGTAGGTTATTAGAAAACAGCGGGGCAGGGATAGTGTGGGGGTAGGGGGTAGCAAAAGATTTGAGGCAGAAAGGGCTTGAAGGTATCATCAGAGTTTGTGGAGTTGAGTCAGTTGTCATAAAAAGTCAATGAGGAGAGAGTCCGGATGAAAGGTTGGTCCATCAGTGAGAAGGGAAGTAAAGAGAGAGTAGTAGAGCAGAGACGACGTTGGAGGAAATTTTTGCTCATTGATAAAGTGGGCAGTCTAACCAGAATGTGGCTGACCAATAATGGAACCTGAG
Organism: Cherax quadricarinatus; assembly: GCF_026875155.1. Classification (NCBI taxonomy): domain Eukaryota; kingdom Metazoa; phylum Arthropoda; class Malacostraca; order Decapoda; family Parastacidae; genus Cherax; species Cherax quadricarinatus. The sequence continues at coordinate 3,225 of NW_026502880.1, forward strand.
CAATTCCTTCTCACAGAGAGGAGCAGGGTGCCTCTCCATAGATGCCCATGAGTAAGACGAGTATAGGCCAATTCGAAGCGGGAGAGATAGTCTCTCCCCAACCTCGACACTTGGTGGACAAGAAGACGGCCAGTACCTATACTCGGTTTAATAGACAAAGTTTGTATTTGCGCAGAGCAGACCAACGTTGTTGCCAACAGGTGCGGAAGGTGGGTAGCTATTGCTAGCAAAATAGTCAGGAAATGTAACACTCTCTATATGAAATTGGTAGGTCAATGAACTGCTGACCAGCAGCAGTTGCCTGCTTGTTCATTGCCCTGTAACAATCAAACATGACCAGGACCCAACAAAAACAATATCTTTATGCGTGGTTAGAGACACAGTGTAGCCAAAGTTTGATATGGAGAACTAGGGTAGTGTTCAAATTTCCGTATAGCCTGTAGAGCACTGAGGAGACTGAGACAACCACAAATGATGACACAGGCATAGATGCGATACGAATAAGTGCTGCAAGAATGGCATACAATTCCAACAGAAAAAATGCTAGTTGAAGATAGTAAATGCCCTCGCAAAATGCTGTCCAGGGACACTCTGCAAATCCAACTCTGTAAGAAGAGTTAGAACATCGTGTACATGGAGATGGCATGAGAATGAGAGTGGAAGTGGTCAAGAAAAAGAGAGTTGGAAGCCACGTAGGCAAGTTGGGCTTTTTGAGCAAGGGAGTGAGAAAGACCTTGAACAGCTGGAACTTCCCAGGGGGTAGGAAAAGTGAGATGCCTATATGAACATATAAAGGTGGTAACTGAAAGGAAGACAAGAGCGACTATGGTGAAGAGAGAAGGGTGGAGCAAACAGGGGCGGCAAAAAATAAAGATTAACTACTTTTATCATTGACCATTCTATAAATGGAAGGATTGCGGAGATCATGAGAGCGCACTAGTAGCGAAGGCAATGGGCATCAGGGCAATCAACAGGATGGAACATTCATTCAGTTCTGCATAGAGTTCTCAAAGGGGAAGAGCGAAAAGCACTAAGCATAAATGTAATCCATTGGTGATTGATTGGGGTTAAGCTAGAGACAGTACAGGAGAGCCCGATTAATAGATCTGTCACCAAATCGAGTTTCATAAAATGAGGGCTGAATGTAGGTGAAGGAGAGTTCGATGATCGCTCCCAATGAAGATGAGCAAGGGTCTTAGAAGGTTCAGCCGGCTGTGACAAGATGCCTTTAGAGAGGCAAAATTTGTGGAGGTTTTCCGTGATAACCTACAGCCAAGAGAAGGGCTAGAAGAAACCGGACTGTTCACGTTCAGGATACTGGTAGCCATAGAGGTACAAAAGGATGACGGAGGATGACAGAGCGTCTAGTTAAAATAATTTGGTGAGTTTTGTACTGGAAAATTTAAACCCATGTGTGGTGGCCCATTGAAAAAACAAGGCGACTGCATGTTGGAGAGAAACTGTAATGAGGTGACAGTCAGCGCCTGCACAAGCAATAGCGAAGGCATCGACATAGAGTGATGATCCAAATATTGATGGAAGAACAGAGGCAAATCATTATAGCAGGAACAAAAGTTTGTGCTCAGAACACATCCCTGAGGGACACCTTCACTTGGGAATAAAGTGCTGGAGAGAGCAACATTATTGACCTCAAACACGGAAATGTCTGTCAGTTTAAAAGTCTTAAAAGGAAAGATGGTAGATTGCCTCCGAGCCTAAGAGTGGGCTTGGGCCAAAACATTATACCCCACGTTGTGTCATATGCCTTCTCAAGGCCAAAAATATGGCAATAACTGAGGTGTTTATTCGCAAAGGCATACAAACATATGTATCCAACGAAGTAAAAAGGTCTAAGGTAGAACTCCGTTTTTTCCTTCGAAAAAGCCATATTTACAAGTGGAGAGAACTGTTTTGTGTCTCTAAGACCACAAGAAACACCTATTACCCAGATGTTCCATCACTGGGCAAACTGCACTGTTAAGAGCAATGGGACGATAGTGGGATGAGTGGGTGCTTCATGTCCCGTATACCTAGTTTGCGGAAAGGGAGAACAATGGCAGATTTCACAGCTGTGGAAGAACTCCATTGTGACCAAATAAGATTGAAAGGTGTAAGAGGACTGCAAGGGCTGACTTATGTAAATGTTTGTAACATACTAATATGAATGTCGTTGGGCCTACCAGCTGTTGAATATTGCAAGCTGAGAGTGTTGCCTCCAGTTCCTGCAGTGTAAAAGGCATCATATAACTGTTTCGTTCTCTGAGAAAGAAAAGTCCAAGGGTGCTAACACTCTGGCAACTTGAGGAAAGAAACGAAGGGCAGAGATGGTGCCCCAGCGAAATATGGACCAGACGATTGCCAATTTATGGCAACATCACAGGGTTTACTATATTAACAACCTGCAACCTGCAGAACAGGAGCCGGGTCAGGAGAATGTTTAACCACTCAGTTTTCGTACTTTTTTCCAAGACTGCACTCAAGAGGAAGCATAGGTATGGTGGCGACATAATCTCACGCAGCAAGTGTGTTTAGCATCATGGATGACACAGAGCTTAAATCAATATGTCTCTCAGTGGTTCCTATTGGTACCGGCACCTGCCCCACGCAGCGTGTTTCCAAACATACTGCACGAGCACAAGCAATAAGACCAACCACTAGCACGCATTTCTGAGAATGCCGCCCGAGGTTTGGGATATTGAATAGAAGCTGTAGTTAAAAACTGAGTACGAGAAGGACTTACCTGTATTTTCTTATGGACCTCTGTATGTTCAAATAATAAATAAATAAATAAATAAATAAATAAATAAATACAATGGAATGGAAGAGGAACTTCACTAAAAACAGTTAGTTCTGAGTAAAGTCCCAATTTTGCCCAATTAAATTGCCAGCGTGGGTTACAAAGAGGTGGTGATATGAAGGGAAGTAGAAGATTGGAAAAATAATCACTGTCATGTAAATATGGGAGAACAGACCAGGTTAGTTCTAGTGTGGTGGAGGAAGAGCAGACTGAGAGATCGATGCAAGACAGTGTATGAGTATGAGGATCAAAAATGTGTGTCCTGTTATTTAAAACAACATGGAGGGGGTGGAATGCAATAAAATCCTCTAGCTGAAATCCACGGGAATCACCAGTAGAGACCCCCCAGAGGAACATCGCCAAGTAACAGAAGTGTGGCGGTAATGACGAAAACAAGAAAGGCAATATTCTGAATAGATAATGCTGCGTGGAGAGAGATACAAAGAACAGTGTATACCACCTATGCAGGTGGATAACGGGCTTGCTGTGTAATGCAGCGAAGTATGAACAAATAGCTGATGGTATGGAATATCATGCACAGAAGAAAGGCACTTTCATTAAAGTCCCATCAGGAAAGGATCCAAAAATACAATAATTATACCTGAGGATGTGATAATAACAGCAGGGTGTAATTTTGGTTCTTTAAGCAATAATACCAACAGGGGAATATTGAGGGAAAGCAACGTCGAGCTCACCTCAATTACCCGATGCTGCGTATATTCACTGTAAATAGGTCATGATTGACTAAATGATAAAGATACTAGAATCCAACAGGTTAAGGGTTACTTACGGACTAGAGGGGATTTAGAAAAGTCCACATGCAGTGACAGTGGAAAACTTTTAAGCAGTGAAGGAATGGTGCGCTGTGAAGAAAGGAGTTGTGGCAGATGGAGGAGAGGAAAGTGAAGGAACAGAGGATGGATCAGTGTCCATTGATGGTTTGGTCTCTGCAACATATTCAGAGATTGCTTCAAGTTTTTTTCTGGAGTTCAGAGTCGTCGTATGGGAGACAATATCTGAGCTGGAAGGAGGAGGAAGTCTGAGTAAAGATCGGAACTCTAATGGGCTTGTACCAAGGTGGGGGGGGCGAAAGGGTGGAGGGAACTGGAGAAGTGTGGGAGGGGACAGAAGATGCAGAAACTTGGGAGGTTGCAGAAGAGGAAGAAACTTGGAAGGGGACAGGAAGGAAGGCACAGTACTAGAGGAGGATGAATCTCCACAATTGTAACAAGCCATGTGAAAGGGGAAGACCCAGGTACAGAAACTGGGAAGGGTAAAATGTGGAGGTGGATGAAGGAAGGAGGTGTAAAGGACAGTTTTTGGACTTCTTATAAGTAGAGGGACCGATTGGGAGGTGTGTACGAGGTCTTTTCGATACCAGGTTTGTGAGGGAGAACAAACAAGAAGTAAGACAGGACTGAGGTGTTGAGTAGAATGTCTTAGCCCTCAAACAGCAAAAGAATTAGATACATGATGACTATGGACCTGCAACCGCAGAGGAGGCTGCAGAAGTTGGACCCCAGAAGTGGGGGATGTTTTGAAACAGGAAAAAGAAACACAGGATAGTTCCTCACTTGGAGAACAGAGATGAAGAAACTGCCATAGCATAAGGGAGACCTTCTGCTTTTTGAGGTAACGAATTCCCGCTCAATTTAATAGACCTGGCCAACCGGCAAGAGACAAAGGGTGAGGGGGCTCATACAGGGCAAGAGAGGACCGACTGCAAAAGACTGGCCATTCGGCGATAGATATGGAATATTTTTGCTGGGTGGTCCAAATTGCCCAAAAAAAGCCAAAAAATTCCTACACTGTTGCGGTGTATGATCACCTCGAACTTGTAACCGACGTCCTGCTACATAAACAGAGATGGGAGTTTCAGGCTGTCAAAAGTAAATGAGCCACATTGCAAGGGTATCCCCTTCACCCTGGGCAGGAAGAACATAATTGTCCAATCTTCTTGAGATTGGAGATCTTTGAGTTCCCAGCTGTTTGAGAAGTCATGGGCCACATGTCGGAAACTAATGTTGTACTATGGTATGGGGCAGAATAACAGTACCACTACATAGAATTAAAAGAATGATGTATTTTCGATAGTGATAGGAATAGGATCCATATGTGAAAGGATCATGAACTTTGGGTAGAATTCGGGACTGTGTGATGCGCATACCACTCTAAGAGCATGAAAGGAAATATCTCTACCCAAAAGGCATAGGAGGTGCTTTGCCAAACTATGGTCAGAAAGATAGGAGTAGAAGAAGTCGGTCTTAAAGTAAAGAATTTAGTCCGGATTGTAATGGTCCACAACTGATGTGGAGAGGAAGTGCATGATGAGTTTGGTCTTTTGTGAGTAGAATGGGAAGTAACAAAGTAACATCATCAGGAGATTTGTTGTTGGTGTTTTAGAATTGGGACCAAGAGTCGTCCGACTGGGACGGACTGGCATTCGAAAAATTACCACACCATAGAGGGAGAGGCCGGAAGCATAGTCCAAAGGATAGCAGAATGTCAGATCAAATCAAGAGTCAGTCGAAACCCCAGCACCTTGAAGCGAGTGACGAAATACAGCACCAGCAAGAGGTACGGGGGCCCTCAGGAGTGTCCGAAGATCTGGCAAAGATGAGGCAAGTCAGAATGGGGTGCGTAACAAAAAGGGGCCCAGAGTAGTGGGGTCATGCTTCAGTACTCCATGTGTTAGGTTTACCATTTTTTCATTTGTTTTAAGAAAAAAAAAGAAATAAAAATAAAAATAAAAAAAGGGGGGACCAGGGAGGCATAGTTCCTAGGAGGAATGAAAGGGCCAGAAATCTCCCTCCATGCTGAAGAGGACCTCAGCACTGCAAGTAGTGCAGATGCAGCCTGGAACCTGTGCCGATACCCAACCCTTCAATGCCAGTAAACCAGCAATCGATAGCAATCCTCACATCTGTCGAGCTACCTTCCAGTGGACAAAAGAGAGGGTGGCGCAAATATCCACCACAAGCATACCCCCTTCGGCACCACCACCAAGAATCTGAAAGAAGCTTCCAGAGAAACACCCATCGCCCGAAAGACACCCAAAGCCACCCTCCGGGATAACGAGAGAGGAATCAGGCATCCCCACAGGCAAGATCCAGATTCCACGGCAAACTAGCCACCGCCAAGAACCTCAATGGGAAAGCGATGGACCCTGTAACCTTTCCCCTACCTATAAACTAGTGCACCTGTGGGAAAAATCCCAAAGGTTCAAAAGAGGAAGGGCAAAAGGAGGGGTGGAGAAGGGAGGAGGAAAGGAAAAAGGGGTAGGATGGGTATAGGGAAGGGGGGATTGGGGGTAATCAGTTTCGGTCTGAGGAAGGAGGCCAATAGGTCTTTAACTAATTCCTCAGACCCCAAAAAAAAAAAAGCCTCTACACCAACAAAGGAGCCCCCCTTGAATTATTATTAATTATTATAATCAAATAAGAAGCGCTAAGCCACAGGGACTATACACGCTGCAGGGCAGAAGGAAGCGAGGCATCAGTGGCAAAAGGGAGATGGATAGTAAATAGGTTAGCGGATAACAGCTGGGTATGATGTGAAAGGTAAAGGGCTAGCAAGAGTACTGAACTAGAAAGGCTGAGGGGGAGTGCGAAAAAGTATCATCGAGTTTGGGAGTAAATCATCATGTCAAAGAAGTCAATGAGAGAGTCAGGATTAAAGGAGGGTCCATCAGCAAGAAGGGAAGGTAAAGAGAGAGTAGTAGAACGAAGACGACGTTGTAGGTAAATTCCTGCGTGCTCGATTGATAGAGAGGCAGTCTAACAAATGTGGCTAATCGATAATACTGGAACTGGATACTGCTTACAGAGAGGAAACAGGTGCCTCTCCATGAGATACCCATGAGTAAGACGAGAGTGGGCCAAGCGAAGGCGGGAGAGCGTGGTCTCCCAACCTCGCAACTGATGACAAGAAGACGGCCCAGTAAACCTTGCTCGGTTTAATAGAATGAATTTGTTACCGAGCAGAGTTGACCAACGATGTTCCAACGGAGTGCGAAGGTGGGTATCTATTGCAGCAAAATAGTCCAGAAATGGACCACCTCGATAGGAAATTGGTAGGTCATGCACTGCTTGACCGCGCAGCAGTGTCTGCCTGTTCATTGCCCTGTAACGTCGACATGGAATACCAGGGACCCACAAAAAACAATACTTTATGTTTGGTAGAGATACGCGTAGCAAGTTGGATACGGAGAACTAGGGGATGAGATGTATCAAATTTTCGTATTGCCTGTAAGCACTAAGGGAGACTGAGACTACTACCAATGATGACACAGGCCATAGATTCGATACTATAAGTGCTGCAGAATGGCATACAGATCAGCAGTAAAAATGCTAGCTGAAGATAGTAAATGCCCCCGCACGACGCTGTCCGGAACACTGCTGCGAATCCGACGCCGTCTGAAGACTTAGAGCCATCTGTGTACACAGCGGTGGCATGAAGAAGGGAGCAGGGAAGTGATCAAGAAAAAGAGAGGCGGGAAGCCACCGTAGGTCAGTTGAGTCTTTCGAGCAAGGGAGTGAGAAAGAACAGACCCAGAAAAAAAAAAAAAAAAACAGCGGAACTTCCCAGGGGGGTATGGAAAAGTGAGATGCTACATGAACATATAAAGGTGGTAACTGTAAGGGAAGACAGAGAGTGAATGTAGGCGAAGAGAAAAGGGACGGAGCAAACAGGGGCAGCGAACAAATTAAAGAATGTCTACTATTATCAGTGACCATTCCTAATAAATGGAAGATTGTGTAGATAGTGAGTAGCGTATCAGTAGTAAGCGAAGGCAATGGGCATCACGGCGATCAGACAAGGATCAGAACATTTGCTTCTGTACAGAGGCTCTCCAACAGGGGAGGAAGCGAAAAGCACCAAGGCACAACGTAGCCTTGGTGATGATAGAGTTAAGGCTAAGAGAGTAGCAGAGAGGCCGCGGAATAAACCAGGTCACCATAATCCGAGTTTGATAAACAGTGGCTGAATGTAGGCGAAGCAGAGTTCGACGATCGCTCCCCATGAAAGATGAGTAAGGTTTTTTAAGATGGTTTAGCCGGCTTTACAAGTTGCCTTCAGAGAGGTAATGTGAGGTTTCCAGGGATAACCGACAGGTCAAAGAGAAGGCCTAGAAACCTGACTGTATCCGTTCGGGATACGGAGCCATAGAGATACAAAGGATGATCGGAGATAACAGAGCGTATAGTGAAAGTAATTTGGGTGAGTTTTTGGTACTTGAAATTAACCCCATGCGTGTGGCCCAAGTGGAAAACATGGTCGACCGCATGCTGGAGAGAAACTGCAATAAGGTGACAGTCAGAGCCGCCTGCACAGCAATAGAGAAGGCATCACAAAGTAAAGTGATGACCAAATATTGGGTGAAGAACAGAGTCCAAAATCATTTTATAGCAAGAGAAACAGTGTTTGTGCTTAGAACAAAACCCTGATGGACAACCTTCAGCTTGGACGAAGTCCGGGAAATAAACATTATTTGACTCGAACACGAATGTCTCAGTTAAAAAGTTTCCTTAAGAAGGATGGTAGATTTGCCTCGAAGGCCTAAGGAATGGCCTGGGTCAAATATTATACCTCCAAGTTGTGTCATATGCCTTCTCAAGGTCAAAAATATGCAATAACTGAGGATTTATTCGCAAAAAGGCATTACGAACATACAATATCCAAGCGTAGTAAGGGTCTAATGGTAGAACGACCCTTACGAAAGCCTATTGACTGAGCGAGAGATCTGTTGTGAGTCTCAAATACCACATTAAACGTCGATTTACGAGGCTTCCATCACTTTGCAAACTGCACTAGTAAAGAGCGATGGGGCGATAGTGGGGGAAGCATCATTCCTGAGTACCGCGTTTGCGGAAAGGGAGAACAATGCAGATTTTCCATAGCTGGGGAAGAACTCCTTGTGCCCAAATAGGGGGGGAGATGAAGAGGTGTAAGGGACTACAAGGGCTTACAGATGTAAAATGTTAGTAACATACGAATAATGAATGTCGTCGGCCCAGCTGCCGATGATCGGCAAGCTGAGAGCATTGCCTCCAGTATCTTGAATTAAAAGCACATTATTCTGTTCTTCTCTGGAGTAGAAAAGTCCAGGGTAACTAACTCTCTGGCAGACTTTGAGGAAAGAAACGAGGGGCATAGATGGACCCTCGGGAAATACGGACCAGATGTGTGCCAGTTCAATGGCAATGTCCGAGAGGGTTTTGCTACATCAACACCAGCGACCCTAGAACAGGAGCCGGTCAGGAGAGTATTTACACACTCAATTTCCACACTTTTTTTCTTCCAGACGCACTCATAGAAGAAGCAGAGTGATGGTGGAAACTAGTCCTCGCCAGCAAGTGCGTTAGCTTCACGGATGACATGGCGACGAGCGCACCTCTGCTTAAAATCCAAGAAGTCTCTCAGTGGTTCTATTGTACCGGTACCTGCCCCAGCAGCATGTTTCAAACGGTACTGCACGAGCACAACAGGAGACCACCAAGGCACGCACTTCTGAGAATGCCTGCCTGAGGTTTGGGGTATAGAAATGAGAAGCTGCGGTATAAACTGATGTCGAGAAGATGTTGTAGGAGGCTCATCAATGGAGGTGACGAAGGAACCTCACTAAAAGCAGTGAGGTGAGAGTAAAGATCCCAAATTTGCCCGACCAAATTGCCAGCGAGGGCTTACGGAAAGTGGGTGAATAGGAAGGAGAATAAGAATGATCAGAAAATTATCACTGTCATGTAAGTCCATGGTAGAACAGACCCAGGTGAAGTCTAGTCAGTGGAAGGAAGAGCAACTGATAGATCGATGCAAGAGAGAGTAATGAGTACGAGGATCAAAATGGGTGGGAGTACCCGTAATTAAAACATGGAGGGGGTGAGAGGCGAAGAAAAGCCTCCAACGAATGCCACGTGTAGTCACAAGAGACCCCCCAGAGAAATGGTTGGGCAGTAAAATCACAATAACAGAAGTGGTGGGTGGTAAGGATGGTAACAAACAAGAAAGCAAAGTCTGGGATAAAAATGCTCGAGAAAGGAGAGAGATATAAAGAACATATTGTAAAACACATATTCAAGTGGATGCGGCTGCAGTGTAAGGCAGCGGAGGTATGGACAAATATTTGACAGTACGGAATATCATTGTGTAGAGAAGGGTAACTTTGCACTTTCATTAACACATTGGAGGGTCGACAGGCCCCTCTCCGAACTCGTTCTCAGGGTCGGCCAAATTAAAAAAAAAAAAAATTATTTTCTCTTATGAAAAGATAGAGAAAATCTTTTCCCGATCATAAATACAGACACCAAAAGTGTTGAAATTTGATAGAAAACTTTACGGAATTAATGCTCTCGCAAAGTTAGCGGTCTCGGCGTATTTATGGATCGCGATTTGCCCACTTGAGCCCCCATTTTCGGCCAAATTTCACTGCATCTAAGTCGACGAAAAACATGAATATTTCGCTAGAACTCCTCCATTTTTGTCTTCGAAGGGTGCAAGAAAACCACTCATTTATGAAATCCTACTATCAGTACAGTGGTCAGAATTTAGCAATTTTGCCATTTCACAAAAATTTCAAAAGATGCCAATTTCCGAATAGGGGTCCAATAAACAAGAAAGACATTCTGGCAACTAAATGACATTTCCTCTAGTCATTAGTCACGTCTCAAGGCCCCTCTTATTTCTTTTGCTTTCCACTTTGAATTTTTATTTTCACAAAAAAATATAAATTTACTGTTATGCAACTACTGCATTAGTGTAAAAATGGTTAAAAATATTTTTGGTGCAGTTGTGAAAAATATTGACTCACCTTTTTAGGTTTTGCACGCTTGGCACGATTTTTTTTACTTTTGAAGTTGGAAAAAATCGAACATTTCTGCTACTTTGAGTCAATTTCAAGACATTTTTTCATTGAAAAACCCACAAAATACTCAATTTCTTAATATTCTTCCATTCTAAAAAAGAGCCCAAGAAAACAAAAAATCCAATAAATACCATACGAAAATACACTGAAAAGCGTGATTATTAAAAAAAAATGGTCAAATTTTTTTTTTTTCATTATGCACTGTGTGCTGCAGGATTTTTTTGACGTCCCAACTGACCACATGACCCATTCTTTCATAAAAGGCCTACCAGTTTCTCCCACTAGATTTGGGGCCCGCTAAAATTTATGAGTACTAGTAGTCAAAAACCCCTACACGTAAGACCATAGTACGACGAAAACCCTCAAGGGTTTAAGGTCCCATCTGAAAAAGGACCCAAAAATCAATAAATTATGCCTGAGATAGGTTGGAAAACAGCCGAGTTAATTTTGGTTCTTGAAAGGGCAAGCACCAACAGGGGAAAACCGGAAAGCAACATCTAAAGCTCCCCCCCGTTTACCCCTTAGGGGCCAGGGGATTTTCCCACTGAAATAGGCCTGTTGGCGAGAAGAAAATTTCAGGAATCTGTAGGAAAAGGCACCTACGGACAAAGGGGGGTTAGAAAAGAAACGGGGGGGCTTTTGGAAACGTTCAATGCAAGAAAGGGACGGCGAAGAATGGGGTTTGAAGATGGAGGAGAGGAAGGAAGGAACAGGAAGTGAACATGCCATTTGAAGGTTTTATCTCTGAAATATATTCTGAAAGGCTTCAAGTGTTTCTGAATTCAAAGTGTGGGGGAGACCATATTGGAGATAGAAGGGGAAAGTGAGAAAAAGTTTGGGGATAGTAATGGACTGTCCCAAAAGTGGGGGGGGGAGGGAAGAGTGTAAGGGACTGAGATGAAGTGGGGGGGGGACAGAAGAGGCAGAAACCTGGGAGGGGGGCAGAAGGGGGAAAAAACTGGGAGGGGACTGGGGTGGAAGGCATATAAGGAGGGGGGTGAATCTCCACACTTGTAATAAGCCAGAAGAGGGGAAAAACTAGGTACAGAGACTGGAAAGGAAAAGTGTGGAGGTGGAAGAAGGGAAAAAGGGCCCCAAAAAAAATTTGAGAAATGTGGATTTTTGGATTTCGGGGGGTAGAGGGGCGATTGTTATTGGGTGTCGTACAGGTCTTGTCAATACGGGGCTTGTGGGGAAAGGACGCGAAGATGTGAAAAAAGACTGAGTTGTAGCGGGACGTCAGACCCAAAGGGACAGCAAAAGAATTAGATCCCATAGGGGTATGGGAGGGTAACACAAGGAGGCTGCAAAGATGGGACCCCAAAGGGGGGGGATGTTTGGAAACATGAGAATAAGAAACAGGGGTAGTCCCCCTTGGGGGCGGGATGGTAACGCCAACTAAGGAGCCCTTCTGCCTCTTTAGGAAAGGGTTTCCGTTCATTTAAGTAGCCGGGGCAACGGCGGGGAGTACGAAGGGTGAGTTTTCATAAAATTTAAAAGGCAAGATGGAGGTTGACTGCAAGATGTTTGAATGGTCGTCGGCACACAGACTGGGCATTCGGCCTGATCTGCAAATTTTTCGCGGGGTGACCAAAACGCCACAATTTCTACTTGTTGCGGTGTGGGTTTTCCCCTTTCGAAATTTTTAACCGTTTCCCCGCGACAATACAGAGGATGGGGTTCTGGCTGTCAAAGTTAAACGACCCCACATGAAGGGGGAAACCGTTTTTCCCCCCCCGGCAGGAGGACAAAAGTGTCTACTTTGAGGATTGGGAGATCCTGGAGTTCCAGCTTTTTCAAAAATGTCATTCCACATGACTAGAAATTTGTTGGACTATGTATGGGGCAGAATGACAGTAACACAAGAATTAAAGGGAAAATGTTTTTCAAAATGATAGGAGTAGTATCGATATTAAAAGGAGAGAAAGATCATGGCTTGGGTTCATTCTGGACAGTGACGATGGCCCACCGCTCTTTAGAGCATAAATAAATATCTCGCCAACATGACGCAGGAGCGCTTTGCCCAAAACTTGGTCAGAAAGGGAGGCGAAAAGAAGTCGGGCTTAAAAAAAAGAATTTTGTCCATTGTGTGGTCTGAAATGGCATGGAGAGGGATGCTTGACGGTCGGTCTTTTCCCATAGAATGGGGAAGTAACGAAGGAGCATCATCAGGAGATTTACGATGGCGTTTTGGAGTAGGACGGGAGTTGGTTTCCGGGGTGAAATGGGGGGGCGATTCGAAAATTTCCGTACCAGAGGGAGAAGCCGGAAACAAATCAAAGAGAGCGGAGTTCAGCAAATCAAGGAGTCAGTCGAAGCCCCGGTAACCGAACGGGGAGAAACAGCACCAGCAAGAGGTTTCAGGGGCATCGGAGGTTTCCCAAGAGTGGGCTAAAAACAAGGCGGGTCAAATAGGGGCGGTATAAAAAAGGGGCCCGGGGGGAGTGGGTTCATGGAAAGGGCTGCCCTGGGTTTGGTTTCCCTTTGCTTTTTGTTTTTTAAAAAAAAAAAAGAAAAAGAAAAGAAAATAAAAAAAAAAAAAAAAAAAAAAAAGGGGGGGGCGGGGGGGGGAAAAGTTCCCCGGGGAATGAAAGGGCGGAAAATCTCCCTCCGCACCCAAGGGACCTCAAAACCGCTAGTAGCGCAGATGCAGCATGGAACCCGGCCTACCCTACCCTTCATGCCAGTAAACCACAAACGGGGGTAGCAACCCCAAATCCCGAGCTACCTCGGTGGGCAAAAGAAGGGGGGGCCGGAATACCCCCACAAAGCATATCCCTTTGGGCCCCCACCCCCGGGGAAACCGAAAGGGGGCTTCCAGAATACACCCCCTCGCCCCAAAGACACCCAAAGCTACTCCGGGATACCGGAGAGGTCGGACATCCCCAGGCAATCCAGTTCCATGGGAAACTCGCCCCACCAAAAACCTCACGGAATGGGGGTGGACCCCGTGTCCCTTTTCCCCAAACCTAGGAACTCGGCCTGTGGGGGAAATCCCAAAAGGCCCAAAAAAAGGAAGGGCAAAAGGGAGGGGGGAGGGGGAGGAGGGGGAATGGAAAAAAAGGGGGGATGGGGGGGATGGGATAGGGAGGGAGAATGGAGGGTAAAAGGTTCGGGGCTGAGGAAGAAGACCGACAGGGCTAAATTTCCCAACCAAGGCCCTTTACCACCCAAGGAGCCCCCCTTGAAGAGGAGCCCCCTTGAAGAGGATTTTTGTGGTGAAGGAATTGATTCTCAGACTTGTAAACAGTGTACCACAACATAAAATGAGGGGGAAATTCTCAGCAGTCCAAAATTAAGCAAGGTTTTTATGTGGGGAAGCATTTCCACTTGTGCAGTAGTACATCAGGTCTACTTTGAAAATTGGGGTTTTGGGGGCTGAAGTTGCTCCAGAATAGAACACCAAATGCCGGGGAAAAAATTTGAACAATGGTATGAGGCAGAACTACGTGCCCTTGCAATAATTTAGAAAACATGTTTTTAATCATGACAAGAATAAATTATTGAGGTACAAAAAGAAAAGATTGGGACCCCTGGCCGCATTTTAATTATGACAGTGATGCACCACTCTTAAGAGTATGAAATGAAATACCATTTTGACCAACATGGGCAGGAGCACCTGTGAACACTGATTAAAAGGTAGTGACTACGAAAACTAATGACACGATTGCAAAAAGTCTGGATTTTCGAGACCCTGACCCCCGGGTTTTAATCCCCCCTGTGGGATGGTTTGTTTTTGAAAGGGAGTCAGAAAACAGAAGCATAGTCGAAGATGGCAGAGGTCGTATGTATCAAAGGAATTTGAAACAAGGTGTGTAAGCAGAATGAGGCAAGTGCTAGTCTTTTCTGGGAAGAGTGAGAGGTAGTCTAAGCAGTGTCATGTGTTAATGGTCATGGTTCTTTATGTGTGGGACTGAAGGTGGTACGACCCGAGGTGTGTCAGCTGTTTGAAAATCCTTGCACTGTAGAGAAGCCAGAAGCATGATAAAAAATGTGCAGATGTGTATCAAAGATGTGTATCAAAGTAGTTAGGAGTAACCCCAATACCAGGGGCAGAGACTGAAGTGTTACCCACAGAAGGTACTTGGGTGTTAGAAAGGTCTGAAGAATGGTCAGATAACAAGACAAGGTGGGAAGAGGGTGAGCCAGCAGAGGAGGATCTGGGAGGAGAAATATCATGGACTTGAGACTCCATGATTAGGTCACTGTCTCTTGTATTTTTCCAAAATAAGGACAAAGATAAAAAAAAAATTCTTAAAAAATGGGGGAACATGGAAGGGTAGCTTAGAGGTGGAATGAAAGGGCTGCAAATCTTCCCTACACCCAAGAGGATCTCAGTGCGGCCATTAGTGCAACCGCTTCACTGCACCTTAGCTGCTCTCCCTTGAAGAGGTCACCACTCAAGAAACGCTAAACACAGCCAGTAGTGCAGATGCAGCATGCCATTAAACCCTTTGAGGGTTGACAAGCCCTCTCGACAGGCCCCTCTCAGAGACTTGTTATCAGGGTCAGCCAAATTTAAAAAAAAAAATTATTTTTTCTTATGAAAAAATAGTTTTTTTTTCTAAACATTATAGGATAAACAAAATTTTTTTACCATCAATACTTACCGAGATATGGAGGCGTGAAGTTTGCAGAAATGAGCCACATACAGCGACAGCGGCGACTGCCACTCACCCGGTAAACTTTGGTTTACTTGTGTTTGAAGGTTTTGTTGTTTTTCACTATTTTATTTTTTCACATAACTTATGTGGCCTATGAGATCAAAGTAAGGTGCAATGTTCATATATACACTCGTTGTATACAACACAATAAGCACACAAACATAATTATCAATATATTGTTTACAAAACTTGTTTACAAAAACAAACAATACAAAATTTTTATTACTATTGTTCTATAGTATATTTACCAATGTACAGTCACTGAACATATTCCTAGAAGTTCTGCAGCTTGTGGAACTCTATGAAACATGTTTTCATACACAATGGTGTTTACACTCCTCCACATTAAACCAGTGTGTGTGCATTTTCGTGGACTTTTTTTTTTATGTACAAAGACAAAACACCTCCTCGAGCAGTTTTCTTCAAAGTATTAGCAGGCAGTTGTGTTATTTAGTTATCCTAGGTAAATGGTCATGTGTCATCATTCCTTCCTTATTATTATTATTATAATCAAAAGAAGCCTAAGCAACAAGGGCTAACAGGCTGCGGGTAGGGAAAAGGGGGGCAAGGGTATTGGGGACAGAAG
>NW_026502891.1:0-18815 GCF_026875155.1 Cherax quadricarinatus
TAATTTTAAAACCCTTTTTAACCAAAAAATTTTTGAAATTTTCCCCCCCAAAAACTTTTTAAAAAATTTCTTAATCACAATTCAATTTTTTTTTTTTTTTTTTTTTTTTTTTTTTTTTTTTTTTTTTTTTTTTTTTTTTTTTTTTTTTTTTTTTTTTTCAAAACGAATACCTGACTAAATTGGGTTCTTTTAGGTCATTGTGGAGAATGGAACCTTCTCAATAACCCGTAAGCTCTGCATGTTTTCTTCTTTTTTATGTTTCAAAGATTTTCATCTGTGTCCCGATGAGATTTTATAATTCCTTTGTTTAAACTATCCCACAAAAATATTAAAAATAGGTACTAATGGTATAAATACCGACAGAAGGGTTAAGACAAAATGGGCAACATCCTGGGTATCTTTAAATTGTAGACGTTTGCATCCAGTTGGTTTAATAATACAAATTCTAGACATAGTCGTTGAATGTCCTCAGAATAAGATTCCATGATGTTGGCAGGTCTGACAATTAGGTCAAACGATGGTAATATAAAACCGGGCAAGATGCGATTAAACACATGTGCAACATCTTTGGGATTTTATTGTAAGAGTTTCGCCAATCCAAGCTTTATAAAAACAAATTCTAGGAAAAGAATACCAGAAGAGCCATGTGTCTTAATCTCACATTTGGTCCTATTATATACCTTTTTGTACAAACTTGTAGAACTAAATTTATGGAATCTTTTTAATCTAGGAATTCAAAGAAACTTAGTCCTTAAAAATTTTGTAAAGATAAAGCAATGGGTGGGAAAACGTCTACAATAAAGATAATTATGTTTAAAAAGTGCCCTTAATAATTTTAAATGTGAATCCATCATGTATTTAACCTTTAATTTATTTGACTTGGAATAACTTTTTAAAATAATTATGAACAAACAAGGGTGATGGACTGATTAATGTCTTCATATTTATAGTTCTTTCCACTTTTGCTGTATTCGACTGAAAAGTTTGTGAAACAAGTTTGGAAAAAAGTTGTAAAACTGTTTGCCTGTGATTTTTTTCCTACCAACCCCTCAGTTTTATACCAGCACTGCAAAAAACAAGGGTCTTAGTTCAAAAAAACCTCTTGTATTTATGGCCTTGCAAAAGAGGGGAAGAGTTATCAGCCCTTTTTTTTAGGGAGCATTTAAAAAGGTTTGGGAAATGCTTTGTTAGTGGGTGGATTTAAAGGACCGCCAGTATGACCCAACAGGGCCTGCGCAGTGATCCTCCTTTCTTTTTTCATTAAAAACGAATGCTATCTTTTTTTCTTTTGTTTAAATCAGGGGCCTTTTTAAGTAATGTCAGGTGATGATAATATTAGGTAAGGTTATAAAAGAAGAATGTTAAGAAGGCTCATAGGAATTTTTTCCCTTTGTTTTCAATCGGTCGTTCCCAAGGTTCTTCAAGATGATAGTCAATTTCAGAGGTTCGTTGTCCTTAGGACGAGAAGAAGAGCATATTCGAATGTCGAAGAAAAAGCTAAATGCTATGGAAGGTTATGAAATTTGCCTTGCAAGATAGTACTAATTAGAAATACTCTCAAGAAAGTTTTTATATTTGCAGAAAACAATTGCACTCTGTTAACGTTTTCCCAAAAATCTTCTACTTTGCAGAAAGTCTTCGAGATGTGCACAAACACAATCACAATAATTATGGATTCTTGATTGATAACTTCATCATTCTCGATATGAAATACCGAAACAATGATCAAAATGTATCAAAGCAGGATGTCAGTTTGTATCATTAAAATTGATAGAACCGGACACAAAGCTTTTATAGTGACAAGATATTCTCATTAAAGAGCTCATTAATGACGTCCTTTTGAATTTTCCAAGTATTTTGGCCAATAAATCGCTAACATTATTAGTAAGCATTGTAGCAGGCCTAGTGGCCCACGAGAGGAAGACCTAGTCACTTTCTGTCTAATGCCATTGACTCTACTTAGTCAGTTACAGCTCATATCCACTAAAACAAGGAGCACAGAATCTGACCTACAATCGCAAGCTATTCAGGTCTAACTCACACTCTTGTATTTATCTAACAAATTTTCAAAACTACACAGTGTTTTAGCTTCAATGATGATACAGCACTAAGATCATTTAAAAGAGATCTGTAAAAAAAAAAAGAAAAAAATATACTATAGCAAAACCACAAAAGAGAAACATGAGAACTTGAGGTGGAACACTGCAGTAGGCCTGTTGGCCCATACTAAGAACATAAGAAAGGAAGAAACAGTGCAGGAGGCCTGTTGGCCTATACTAGGCAGGTCCTTTACAATTCATCCGAATAACAAAACATTTGCCCAACCAATTTTCATGCTACATAAGAAATAAGCTCTGATGTGCATATGTAAGTCATCACTGAGCTAAATACAGGTCACCTCTGAGCTAAGTACAGGTTTCCTCTGGATCTAAGTACAGGTCACGTCTGAGCTAAGTACAGGTCACGTCTGAGCAGGTCACCTCTAAACACTTTTCAGACAAACCTGATATTTTAGCTAAAATTCATGGATTTTCAAATTTTTTTATCAGAATTGCTGATGGAATTGAATTTTATGCTGAAAGTAACTTAAATATGACATTTTAGTGTAGTATTGAGTCAATATATATTTCAAGTGTGAAAATCCATGTATTTTAGCTAAAAAGAAAGATTTGTGTGAAAAGTGCTCAAAATCCTCCAAATCGTTGAAATATGCAGTAAAACATCATTTTACCATATTTTTCGATTTTTTCAATGCTTTTGGTATTTTTAAAAAAACATATGAAATATATGACATGCCTGAAATATACGAAATACAATGAAAAAACCGAAAATATGGTAAAATGATGTTTTACTGCATATTTCGACGATTTGGAGGATTTTGAGCACTTTTCACACAGAAACCTATCTTTTTAAGCTAAAATACATGGATTTTCATATTTAAGTTTACTTTCACCATAAAATTCAATTCCCATCACAATTCAGCTAAAAAAATTAGAAAATCCTGTCGGTATTTTATACCATTTTAATGTTAAAATATAGTTCCGTCGGAAAAGTGTTCTAAATGCTAAAAAATCGTCGAAATATGCAGTAAACATCCAATTTAACCATATGTTTTTCCGTTTTTTTCAATGCTTTTGTATTTTTTAAAAAATATATGAAATATTGAAATGCTTGAAATAACTTGCAATAGCTGAAGCAATTGAAAAAATCGAAAAATATGGTAAAAGATGTTTTGCCGCATATTTCGACGATTTCGAGTCATGTAGAGCACTTCTAAGAGCAATTCTGAGTAAAAAAGTTAGAAAAACCTGAATTTTAGCTAAAATATCAGTTTGTCTGAAAAGTGTTTTAAATGCAAAAAATCGACGGAATATCAGTAAAACATCATTTTAAAACCTACCCTATTTTTCGATTTTTCAAGCGTCAGCTATTGTCATATATTACAAGCATTCATATATTCATGTATTTTTAAAATACCAAAAGCATTGCAAAAATCGAAAACATGGTAAAAAATATGTTAACTGCATAATTTCTACGATTTGGGAGATTTTGAGCACTTTCACACAAACCCTTTCTTTTAGCTAAAATACATGGATTTCACACTTGAAATATATATTGACTCAATACTACACTAAATATCAAATTTAAGTTACTATTCCAGCAGAAAATTCAATTCCATCAGCAATCTGATAAAAAAGATTTTGAAATCCATGAATTTTAGCTAAAATATCAGGTTTGTCTGAAAAGTTTCTAAATACTAAAAATCGTCGAAATATGCAGTAAAAACATCATTTTACCCTAATTTTTTCGATTTTTTCAATGCTTCAGCTATTTCATATATTTCAAGCATTTCATATATTTCATATATTTTTTAAAAATACCAAAAGCATTGAAAAAATCGAAAAATATGGTAAAGACGATTTTTTAGCATTTAGAACACTTTTCAGACAAACCTGAATACCTTTTAGCTAAAATTCTGGATTTTCAAAATTTTTTATCAGAATTGCTGATGGAATTGAATTTTATGCTGAAAGTAACTTAAATATGACATTTTAGTGTAGCATTGAGTCAATATATATTTCAAGTGTGAAAATCCATGTATTTAGCTAAAAAATAAAGGTTGTGTGAAAGTGCTCAAAATCCTCCAAACCGTCTAAATTTGCAGTAAAACCATATTTTTTGATTTTTTTTCAAATGCTTTTGTATTATTTAAAAATATATTGAAATATATGAAATGCGTGATATATATGAAATAGCTGAAGCATTGAAAAAATATCCGAAAAATATGGAAAATGATGTTTTGGCCGGGGCATTTTAGAGCACTCCTACAATTCTGATAAAGAAGTTTGAAAATCATGAATTTTCGCTAAAATCAGGTTTGTCTGGAAAGTGTTCTAAATGCTATAACGTCGAAATATGCCCATATAACATCATTTTAACCCTATTTTTTTTTTCGATTTTTTCAATGCTTTCAGCTTTTCATTTATATCAAGCATTTCATATATTTCATAAAATTTAAAATACCAAAAAGCATTGAAAAAATCAAAACTATGGTTTTACTGCATATTTTTCGAGATTTGAGGATTTTGAGCACTTTTCACACAAACCTTTTCTATATTAGGCTAAATACATGATTATCACACATGAAATATATATTGACCTCATACTACACTAAAATGTCCATATTTAAGTTACTTTCCAAAAATTCAATTCCATCAGCAATTCTGTATAAAAAAAATTGAAAATCCAGAATGTTTAAGCTAAAATATCAGGTTTGGTCTGAAAAGTGTTCTAAATGCAAAAGAAATCGTCCCGAAATATGCAGTAAAACATCATTTTACCATATTTTTCGATTTTTTCAATGCTTTTGGTATTTTTAAAAAATATATGAAATATATGAAATGCTTGAAATATATGAAATAGCTGAAGCATTGCAACAATCGAAAATAGGGTAAAATGATGTTTTACTGCATATTTCGACGATTTTTAGCATTTAGAACACTTTTCATACAAACCTGATATTTTAGCTAAAATTCATGGATTTTCAAACTTTTTTATCAGAATTGCTGATGGAATTGAATTTTATGCTGAAAGTAACTTAAATATGATATTTTAAGTGTTAGTATGAGTCAACATATAATTCAAGTGTGAAAGATCCATGTATTCTAGCTAAAAAGAAAGTTTGTGTGAGTGAACAGGGCTCAAAATCCTCCAATCGTCGAATAGCAGTAAAACATCAATTTACCATGTTTTTTTTTCGATTTTTTTCAATGCTTTTGGTATTTTTAAAAAATACATGAAAGATATGAAATCTGTTGAAATATATGAAATAGCGTAAAGCATTGAAAAAATCGAAAAATAGGTAAATGATGTTTATACTTCCATATTTCGACGATTTTTAGCATTTACAACACTTTTTCAGACAAACCTGATATTTTAGCTAAAATTCATGGATTTTTTATCAGAAAAATGCTAAAGTGCATCTAAATCTCGAAATTCGTCGAAATATGCGGCAAACATCATTTACCATAATTATCGATATTTCAATGCTTCAGCTATTTCAAGTTATTTCAAGCATTTCATATATTTCATATATTTTTTAAAAATACCAAAAGCATTGAAAAAATCGAAAAATATGGTAAAATGATGTTTTACTGCATATTTCGACGATTTTTAGCATTTAGAACACTTTTCAGACGAAACTAATATTTTAGCTAAAATTCATGGATTTTCTAACTTTTTTTATCAGAATTGCTGATGGAATTGAATTTTATGCTGAAAGTAACTTAAATATGAATGTAAATAAAATGTAAATAAAATGATGTTTTACTGCATATTTCGACGATTTGGAGGATTTTGAGCACTTTTCACAGAAACCTTTCTTTTTAGCTAAAATACATGGATTTTCATATTTAAGTTACTTTCAGCATAAAATTCAATTCCATCAGCAATTCTGATAAAAAAAGTTAGAAAATCCATGAATTTTAGCTAAAATATTAGTTTCGTCTGAAAAGTGTTCTAAATGCTAAAAATCGTCGAAATATGCAGTAAAACATCATTTTACAATATTTTTCGATTTTTTCAATGCTTTTGGTATTTTTAAAAAATAAAATGAAATATATGAGAAATTGCTTGAAATAACTTGAAATAGCTGAAGCAGTGAAAAAATCGAAAATATGGTAAAATGATGTATTTGCCGCTATTTCGACGATTTCGAGCATATAGAGCACTTTTCAATCAATTCTGATAAAAAAGTTAGAAAATCCCATAGAATTTTAGCAAAAATAACAGGTTTGTCTGAAAAGTTTGTAAATGCTAAAAATCGTCGAAAAATGCAGTAATAACAACATTTACCCTAATTTTTCGATTTTTTCATGCTTCGCTATGCTCATATCTTTCAAGCATTTCATATATTTCATTATTTTTTAAAATCACCAAAAGACCATTAAAAAAAATCGACAAACATGGTAAAATGATTTTTTACTGCATATTTTTCGACGATTTGGGGATTTTTGAGCACTTTTCACACAAACCTTTCTTTTTTAGCTAAAATTACATGGATATAGCACACATGAAATATATATTGACTCAATACAACACTAAAAATATCATATTTAAGTTACTTCAGCATAAATTCAATTCCATCAGCAATCTGATAAAAAAATTTGAAAATCCTGAATTTTAGCTAAATATCAGGTTTGTCTGAAAGTGTTCAAAATGCTAAAAATCGTCGAAATATGCAGTAAAAACATCATTTTACCCTATTTTTCGTATTTTTTCAATGCTTCCAGTTATTTCGATAAATTTCACAAAGCATTTCATATATTTCATATATTTTTAAAAAATACCGAAAAGCATAGAAAAATCGAAAAACTAGGGTAAAATGAATTTTTACTGCATATTTTTCGCGACGATTTCAAGTCATTTAGAACACTTTTCAGACAAACCTGATATTTTAGCTAAAATTCATGGATTTTCAAATTTTTTTATCAGAATTGCTGATGGAATTGAATTTTATGCTGAAAGTAACTTAAATATGATATTTTAGTGTAGTATTGAGTCAATATATATTTCAAGTGTGAAAATCCATGTATTTTAGCTAAAAAGAAAGGTTTGTGTGAAAAGTGGGATTTAAATAGATTTAAATAGATTAAATGGGATTTAAATAGATTACTGGGATTTATATCAAGAAGTGTAAGCAACAGAAGTCCAGAGGTCATGCTGCAGCTTTATACATCATTAGTAAGGCCTCGGATGTTTTACTGCATATTTCAACGATTTGGAGGATTTTGAGCACTTTTCACACAAATCTTTCTTTTTAGCTAAAATACATGGATTTTCACACTTGAAATATATATTGACTCAATACTACACTAAAATGTCATATTTAAGTTACTTTCAGCGTAAAATTCAATTCCATCAGCAATTCTGATAAAAAAAATTGAAAATCCATGAATTTTAGCTAAAATATTATCAGGTTTGTCTGAAAAGTGTTTAGAGGTGACCTGTCAGACGTGACCTGTACTTTAGCTCAGACGTGACCTGTACTTAGATCCAGAGGAAACCTGTACTTAGCTCAGAGGTGACCTGTATTAGCTCAGTGATGACTTACATATGCACATCAGAGCTAATTTTCCTTATGTAGCATTGAAAATTGGGTTGGGCAAATGTATTGTAATTCGATGAATTGTAAAGGACCTGCCTAGTCTAGGGGCCAACAGACTCCTGCACTTGTTCTTTTCCTTCCTTATGTTCTTAGTAATTGGCCAACAGCCTACTGCAGTTGTTCCACCCCTCAAGTTCTCATGTTTCTCTTTTGTGGTTTTTCAATAGTAATTTTTTTCTTTTTTTTTACAGATCTCTTTTAAATGATCTAAGTGCTGTATCATCAATGAAGCTAAAACACTGTGTAGTTTTGAAAATTTGTTAGATAAATACAAGATTGTAGGTCAGATTCTGTGCTCCTTGTTTTAGTGATATGAGCTGTAAACTGACAAAGGTAGAGTCAATGGCATATAGACATAAAGTGACTAGGTCTTTTCCTCTCTGGGGCCACTAAGGCCTGCTACATGCTCTGGAGTTTTTATCTGAGTTTATCTGGAGAGAGTTCCGGGGGTCAACGCCCCCGCGGCCCGGTCTACTAATAATATTAGATTTATTGGCAAAATACTTGGAAAATTCAAAGACGTCATTAATGAGACTCTTTATTGAAAAATCTGTGTCCACTAAAAAGCTTTGTGTCGTTTTATCAATATTAAATGAATACAAACTGACATCATGCTTTGATACATTTGATCATTGTTTCTGTATTTCATATCGAGAATGATGAAGTATCAATCAATAACCTTAAAAATTTATTTGTGAATTGTGTTTGTGCCAAAACTCGAAGACTTCTGCCAAAGTAAGAATTTTTGGAAAAAACTTTAACTAGAAGTGCAATTGTTTTCTGCAAATATAGCTTTTCTTTCTTTTCTTGATAGTATTTCTAATTAGTACATATCTTGCCAAGGCAAATTTCATATCTTCCATAGCAATTTTAGCTTTTTCTACGACTTCGAATGATGCCTCTTCTTCTCGTCCAAGACAACGAACCTCTGAAATTGACTATCCATCTTGAAGAACTTGGAACGACCGATTGAAAACAAAGGCAGAATTCCGTATGAGCCTTCAGTAACATTCTTCGTTTATAAGCACATTCACCTAATTACTTATCACACCTGACAGTTTTACTTCAAGCAACCTGACTAACAGAAGAAAATAAAGACTAGCATTCGATCCTTTAATGAACATAAGAAAGGAGGATCACTGCTGCATACCTGTTGGGTCATACTCGGACGGCAGGTCCTTTACAATCCATCCCACTAACAAAGCATTTGCCAAATCCAATTTTCCTCCAAATGCTCCCTAAAAATAAGGTCTGAGAACTCTGTCCAACAAGTTTGCAATAGCCACTAATAAAAACAAGAGGTGTTTTCTGTACCTAAGATGCCATTGTGTTGCAGTGTCGGTATACAATACTGAGAGGTTGTAGTAAGACTCACAGGCACAGTTTAGGCAACTTTTATTCCGAAAAACGTATCGCCTTCACATAGGCTTCTTCAGTCCCGAATACCAAGAAAGTAGCAAGGAACAGTAGAGATATGAAGACGATGTAATCAGTCCATCACCACTTGATTTAGATTGAGAAGTTCAGTTCCATAGTCAGGAATAAATTTAAAAGGTGAAATACATGGATGATTCACTTATTTTTATGAATAGTTCCAGTCCCAGAGGTCGCAGCATCATATACATGATTAGTAAGGCCTTCACCTAGATTATGCAGCTCAATTCTGGTCTCTATATTACAGAAAGGACTTAAATTCGATCGAAGACATTCAGCGTAGGATGACAAATTAATACATAGCATAGAAATCTTCCTATAAGAAATATTGAAGACTCGTTAATTACATTCATTTGTTAGATCGAAGAATGAGGGAGACCTGATCGAATGGATAAGTGGAATATAGGTAATGGTTGGTTCAAAATGTTGTTTAGTTGGGGATGAATTGGTAAAGACCTGCCTAGTATGGGCCAACAAGCCTGATGCAGTGTTCCACCTCTAATGTTCCTATGTATTAATAAAGGGGATATTAACAAGGCTTGAGGATATCGCTCCAAGAGAGAACCCGCAGTAATGGATTTAAATTAATAAGTTTTAGATTTAGAAAGGAACATAGGAAAGTATGGATTTGAAATAGGGTAGTAAGATGAGTGTAACAGACTACCTAGTTGGTTATTGAGCTAGGACTTTGGGTAGTTTCAAATTAAGGTTGGATAAATCATGAGTGGGAGGGGTTGATTTGAGTGGACATGAACATCAGAGCTTTTTTCCTGGGTAGCATTTGAAAATTGTTGGTCAAATGTTTGTTATGGGATGAATTGTAAAGACCTGCATAGTATGGTCCAACAGGCCTGCCTGAAGTGTTCCTCCTCTTTTCTTATGTACTTATGAAAAACACAAGGAAAAAGTGCCAACTAATGTCACACTTTATGGAATGTAACTTTAGTTGCAAATGTGTTCCTTTACTTTGCATATTGTCTGTATTCTACAAAACATACATAAAATGGCTGTAGCTAGGTTTGTAATAGGGAAATTTAGGAAAAAAATGGTCTACATAGTAGAGTGTTGACGCTAAAACCTTGGTAGTTTAAAAATTTAGGTGGGATAATACATTAGGGAGAGCATTGGATTGATCGTTTATATTTAAACACGGAGAAATAGAATTAGACCCAAGCTTTTCTCTGAGGAAGCATTGAAATAATATTTGCAAATAATTTGTATAGTGAATTGAATTGTGAAAGTCGTGCATATTCAAGAATATTTGATTCTTTCCTAGATTGAAGGACCTGTATTTAGCACAGATGCGCCCTGAACTTAGCCAGATTCGACCTGTTAGCTTAGCTTGAGATGAACCTGTATTCACTCAGAGAGACCGACTTTGCTTAAGGGACCTGCTCAGACGTTTACACTGTACTTTAGCTCAGACGTGACCTGTACTTACTCAGACGTGACCTGTATTTAGCTCAGTGATGACTTACATATGCACATCAGAGCTATTTCATATGTAGCATTGAAAATTTGGGTTGGCAAAATGTTTTTGGTTATTGGGATGAATTGTAAAGGACCCTGCCTAGTAAAGGCCACCAGCCTCCTGCACTGTTCTTCCTTTCTTAGTTCTTAAGTATGTGGGCCAACAGCCTACTGCAGTTTTCCACCTCAGTTCTCATTTTCCTCTGTTTGTGGTTTTGCTATATATAATTTTTTCTTTTTGTACAGAACTCTTTTAAATGATCTTAGTGCTGTATCATCATGAAGCTAAAACACAGTTGTAGTTTTGAAAATTTGTTAGATAAATACAAGAGTGTGAGTTAGACCAGATAGCTTGCGATTGTAATTCAATTCTGTGCGTCCTGTTTTAGTGTGATATGAGCTGTAAACTGACTAAGTAGAGTCAATGGCATTAAGACAGAAAGGACTAGGTCTTCCCTCGGTGCCACTAGGCCTGCTACAATGCTCTACTAAAAATGTTAGATTTATTTGGCAAAATACTTGGAAAATTTCAAAGACGTCATTAATGAGACTCTGTATTGAGAGAAAATCTTGACACTAAAAGCTTTGTGTCGGTTAACAATATTAATGAATACAAACTGACGATCATGCTTTGATACATTTGATCATTGTTTCTGTATTTCATATCGATAATTGATGAAGTATCAATAAAATCCATAAATATTGTGATTGTGTTTGAGCCACATCTCGAAGACCATTCTGCAAAGTAAAGATTTTTGGAAAACGTTAACAAAGTGGCAATTGTTTTTCTGCAAATATAACTTTCTTGAGAATTATTTCTAATTAGTACATTTCTTGCAAGGCAAATTTCATAATCTCCATAGCATTTAGCTGTTTTCGACATTCGAATGGATGCTCTTCTTCTCGCCGAAGACAAACGAACCTCTGAAAATAGACTATCCATCCTTGAAGAACTTGGGAACGAACCGATTGAAACAAAGGCAAGAAATTCCTATGAGGCCTCAGTAACAGTTCTCGTTATAAGCACATTCCACCTAATACTTATCATCACCTGACAGTTACTTCAAAAGGCACCTGACTTAACCGAAGAAAATAAAGACTAGCATCGTTTCCATTAATGAACATAATAAAGGAGGATCACTGCAGCAGGCCGTTGGTCATACCGCAGGTCCTTTACAATCCATCCCACTAACAAACATTTGCCAAATCCAATTTTCCAATGCTCCCTAAAAAATAATGCCTTTGATAACTCTATCCACGCATGTGCAATAGCCCTCAAATATAAGATGTGTTCTGTACAAATATGCATTGTGTAGCAGTGTCCGTAACAATACTGAGAGTTGGTAGGTAGACTCCAGGCAAACAGTATAGGCAACTTTATTGCGAAACGTATCGCCTTCACAGTAGGCTTCTTCAGTCGAATACAGAAAGTAGGCAGGAACAGTAGAGATATGAAGACGATGTAATCAGTCCATCACCCTTGATTTGAATTATGGCTGGGGCAATAGTCAGGAATAAATTTAAAGTTGGAAATACATGGATGATTCACTTATTTTATGAATATCCTTTGGAGATAGGTTTAGATACTAGGATCTAATCCAATGCCTCTAACTAATGTATTTATCCAACCTAAATTTTAAACTACCCAAGGTTTTAGCGTCAACAACTCTACTATGTAGACCTTTTTTTTCCATCAATTTCCCTATTACAAACCTAGCTACAGCATTTTATGTATGTTTGTAAGAATACAGACAATATGCAAAGTAAAAGAACACATTTGCAACTAAAGTTACATTTCATAAAGTGTGACATTAGTAGCAACTTTTGTCCTTAGTGTTTTTTCTTAAGAACATAAGAAAGGAGGAACACTGCAGCAGGCCTGTTGGCCCATGCTAGGCAGGTCCTTTACAATGCATCCCACTAACAAACATTTGACCAACCCAATTTTCAATGCAACCCAAGAAATAACTCTGATGTTCAAGTCCTCACTCAAATCGAACCCCTCCCACTCATGTAATTATGCCAACCTAAATTTGAAACTGACCCAAGTCCTAGCCTCAATAACCCAACTAGGCTAGTCTGTTCCCACATCTACTACCCAATTTCCAAACCAATACTTTCCTATGGTCCTTTCTAAATCTAAACTT
Organism: Cherax quadricarinatus; assembly: GCF_026875155.1. Lineage (NCBI taxonomy): Eukaryota > Metazoa > Arthropoda > Malacostraca > Decapoda > Parastacidae > Cherax > Cherax quadricarinatus. The sequence continues at coordinate 12,718 of NW_026502891.1, forward strand.
ATCTAATTTTAAATCCATTACTGCGGGTTCTCTCCTTGGAGAGATATCCTCAAGACCTTGTAATATCCCCTTTATTAATACATAGGAACATAAGAAAAGGAGGAAACACTGCATCAGCTTGTTGGCCCATACTAGCAGTCTTTTGGCAATTCATTCCCACTAACAAACATTTGACCAACCCAATACCTATCTTCCCCAATTAGCACATTCGATCAGTCTCTCCCCACATTCTTCGTCAACAAGGACTAAGTCGGTGACCTGTACTTCCTGTACTTGCTAAGTTACAGTCACGGTCTGAGCAGGTCACCTCTAAGCAAAAGTACAGGTCCTCCTCTGAGTTAAAAACAGTCTTCCATCTCCAACAGCTAAGTACAGGCTGCAGCAGTGATCCTCCTTTCTTATGTTCATTAAAGGAACGAAATGCTAGCTTTATTTCTTCGTTAAGTCAGGCCTTTGAAGTAACTGTCGGGTGTTTAAAGTTTAGGTGAATTTTGCTTTATAAACAAAACTTTTACGAAGGCTCATAAAAATTTCTTGCCTTTGTTTTCAATCGTCTTTCCCCCAAGTTTTTTTCAAGATGGATATCAATTTTCAGAGGTTCGTTGTCTTGGCGAAAGAAGACCTCATTCAAAATTCAAGAAAAAGCAAAAAGCTATGGAAAAATTATAAAATTTGCCTTCAAGAATGACAAATTTAGAAATACCTCAAGAAAGTTATATTTGGGGCAGAAAAAATTGCACTTCTTTAAGTTTTCCCCAAAACTCTACTTTGGGCAAAAAGCCCCGAGAGGCACAAACACAATTCACAATTTTTATGATTTTTGATTGAGTTTCATCATTCTCCCATATAAATCAGAAACAATGATAAAATTATCAAAGCATGTGTCAGTTTGTTTTCTTTAAAATTTGTAACTGACACAAAGCTTTTATGACAAATTTTCCAAAAAGAGTCCTTTAAATGACTCTTTTGAATTTTCCAAGTATTTTTCAAAAAATCTAATATTATTAGTAGAGCATTGTACGGGCCTAGGGGCCCACGAGAGGAAGCCCTGTCATTTCTGTCTAATGCCATTGACCTACTTACATTTACAGCTCATATCCAAAAAACAAGGAGCAAGAATCTACCAAAATCCAAGCATTCAGGTTAACTCACACTCTTGTATTTATCAACAATTTTTTCAAAACACCATGTTTTAGCTTAAATGATGATACAGCACTAGATCATTTAAAAGAATCGAAAAAAAAAAAAAGAAAAAATATACTATAGGCAAAACACAAAAGGAAACAAGAACTTGAGGTGGAACACTGCAGTAGGCCTGTTCCCCCCTACTAAAACATAAGAAAGGAAAACAGGCAGGAGGCCTTTTTGGGCCTATACTAGCGGGGTCCTTTACAATTCTCCCAATAAAAAAAAATTGCCCAACCCAAATTTTAAATGCTACAAAAAATAAGCTCTGATGTCTAGAAAGTCATCACTGGCTAAATACGGTCACCTCTGAATAATACAGGTTTCCTTGATTAAGTACAGGTCACGTCGAGCTATTACGGGTCACGTCTGAGCGGTCACCTCTAAGCAAAGTACGGTCACCTCTGATTTAAAAACAGGTCTCTCCAAAGCAAGTACAGTCGAACTGTGCAAATACGGGCGCATTTTTAAAATACAGGTCCATCAATCTAAATAAATCAAATCAATCTTGAATATGCACGACTTTCACAATCTATTTCACTAACAAATTATTTCCCAAAATATTATTTTCAATGCTTCTCAAGAAAAAGCTTGGATAATTCTATTTACTCGTGTTTAAGAAAGATCAAATCCAAAGCCCCTCCCAATGATTTTTCCAACCCAAATTTAAACACCCAAGGTTTTTTGCGTCAAAAACCTACTATGTAACCTTTTTTTTTCCCCCAAATTTTCCCCATTAAAACCTACACAGCATCTTAGTATGTTTGTAAAATACAACAATATGCAAAGTTAAAGAACACATTTGCAACTAAAGTTACATTTCATAAAGTGTGACATTAGTTGCACTTTTGTCCTTGTGTTTTTCATTAGAACATAAGAAAGGAGGAACACTGCAACAGGCCCCGTTTGGGCCCTCTAGGCAGGTCCTTTACAATTCATCCCACTAACAAACATTTGACCAACCCAATTTTCAATGCTACCCAAGAAATAAGCTCTGATTTGTAGATGAGTGGTTCAGAGAACCGACATGTTGATAAATTAGACACATGTGCAACTCTTGGGTATCTTTTTTGAGGAAACGTTTCGCCACACAGTGGCTTCATCAGTCCATACAAAGGAGAATCTTGAAGAACAGGAGGAGAATGAGGTAATCAGTCCCTCAACCTTGAGTCGATGTGGTCAGTCCATCAATCTTGAATAGAATACGGCATACGTGCTGAGAAGGAGCTTATAAACCGTTGGCAGGAGAGGTGCAGCAGTCATAGGTCGCGTAACATTTGTTCAATGTTGAAGTAGGTCGTGCCCAAGAATTAGGCAAGCGAAGAATTCCCAAGTTTAAGATTCCCAAGAAGTTGCAGTGTCTGACAGGTTTGTAGATGAATGGTTCAGAGAACCCACATGTTGATAATTAGACACATTGCAACTCTTGGGTAATCTTTTTTGAGGAAACTTTTGCCACACAGTGGCTTCATCGTCCTACAAAGGAGAATCTTGAAGAACAGGGGGAGAATGAGGTAAAACAGTCCCTCAACCTTGAGTCGATGTGGTCAGTCCATCAATCTTGAATAGAATACGGCATACGTGCTGAAAGGAGCATAAACCGTTGGCAGGAGAGGTGCAGCATCATAGGTCGCGTAACATTTTGTTCAATGTTGAAGTAGTCGTGCCCAAGAATTAGGCAAGCGAAGAATTCCCAAGTATTAAGATCCCAAGAAGTTGCAGTGTCTGACAGGTTTGTAGATGAATGGTTCAGAGAACCGACAAAGGGTTTAAAAAATTAGACACATGTGCAACTCTTGGGTATCTTTTTTGAGGAAACGTTTCGCCACACAGTGGCTTCATCAGTCCAACAAAGGAGAAACTTGAAGAACAGGAGGAGAATGAGGTAATCAGTCCCTCAACCTTGAGTCGATGTGGTCGATCCATCAATCTTGAATAGAATACGGGATACTGCTGAGAAGGAGCTTAAAAACCGTTGGCAGGAGAGGTTTCCCGCAGTCATAGGTCGCGTAACATTTGTTCAATGTTGAAGAGGTCGTGCCCAAGAATTAGGCAAGCGAAGAATTCCCAAGTATTTTAAAATCCCAAGAAGTTGCAGTGTCTGACAGTTTGTAGATGAAGGTTCAGAGAACCGACATGTTGATAAATTAGACACATGTGCAACTCTTGGTATCTTTTTTGAGGAAACGTTTCGCCACACAGTGGCTTCATCAGTCCATACAAAGGAGAATCTTGAAGAACAGAGGAGAATGAGGGAATCAGTCCCTCAACCTTGAGTCGATGTGGTCAGTCCATCAATCTTGAATAGAATACGGCATACGTGCTGAGAAGGAGCTTATAAACCGTTGGCAGGAGAGGTGCAGCAGTCATAGGTCGCGTAACATTTGTTCAATGTTGAAGTAGGTCGTGCCCAAGAATTAGGCAAGCGAAGAATTCCCAAGTATTAAGATCCCAAGAAGTTGCAGTGTCTGACAGGTTTGTAGATGAATGGTTCAGAGAACCGACATGTTGATAAATTAGACACATGTGCAACTCTTGGGTATCTTTTTTGAGGAAACGTTTCGCCACACAGTGGCTTCATCAGTCCATACAAAGGAGAATCTTGAAGAACAGGAGGAGAATGAGGTAATCAGTCCCTCAACCTTGAGTCGATGTGGTCAGTCCATCAATCTTGAATAGAATACGGCATACGTGCTGAGAAGGAGCTTATAAACCGTTGGCAGGAGAGGTGCAGCAGTCATAGGTCGCATAACATTTGTTCAATGTTGAAGTAGGTCGTGCTACAAACCTGTCAGACACTGCAACTTCTTGGGATCTTAATACTTGGGAATTCTTCGCTTGCCTAATTCTTGGGCACGACCTACTTCAACATTGAACAAATGTTACGCGACCTATGACTGCTGCACCTCTCCTGCCAACGGTTTATAAGCTCCTTCTCAGCACGTATGCCGTATTCTATTCAAGATTGATGGACTGACCACATCGACTCAAGGTTAAGGGACTGATTACCTCATTCTCCTCCTGTTCTTCAAGATTCTCCTTTGTATGGACTGATGAAGCCACTGTGTGGCGAAACGTTTCCTCAAAAAAGATACCCAAGAGTTGCACATGTGTCTAATTTATCATAAGCTCTGATGTTCAAGTCCCACTCAAATCCAACCCCTCCCACTCATGTATTTATCCAACCTAAATTTGAAACTACCCAAAGTCCTAGCCTCAATAACCCAACTAGGTAGTCTGTTCCACTCATCTACAACCCTATTTCCAAACCAATACTTTCCTATGTCCTTTCTAAATCTAAACTTATCTAATTTAAATCCATTACTGCGGGTTCTCTCTTGGAGAGATATCCTCAAGACCTTGTTAATATCCCCTTTATTAATACATAGGAACATAAGAAAGGAGGAACACTGCATCAGGCTTGTTGGCCCATACTAGGCAGGTCTTTTACAATTCATCCCACTAACAAACATTTGACCAACCCAATACCTATCTTCCACTTATACACTTTGATCAGGTCTCCCCTCATTCTTCGTCTAACAAATGAATGTAACTTAAGAGTCTTCAATATTTCTTCATAAGGAAGATTTCTAATGTGATGAATGGTTTGAAAAACCGACAAGATGAAGATTGAGACACTTATGCAGTATATGGGAATCTTTATTCAGGAAACGTTTCGCCACGCAGTTGCTTCATCAGTCCAATACAAAGAAGGCGTAAGGAGAGGAGGAGAATGAGGTAATCAGTCCCTCAACCTGGAGTCGATGTGTTCAGTCCATCAATCTACAAGATTGATGGACTGAACACATCGACTCCAGGTTGAGGGACTGATTACCTCATTCTCCTCCTCTCCTTACGCCTTCTTTGTATTGGACTGATGAAGCCACTGCGTGGCGAAACGTTTCCTGAATAAAGATTCCCATATACTGCATAAGTGTCTCAATCTTCAAGATTTCTAATGCTATGTATTAATTTAGTCATCCTACGCTGAATGTCTTCTAACGAATTTATGTCCATTCTGTAATATAGAACCAAATTGAGCTGCATAATCTAGGTGAGGCCTTACTAATGATGTATAAAGCTGCAGCATGACCTCTGGACTTCTGTTGCTTACACTTCTTGATATAAATCCCAGTAATCTATTTAAATCCCATTAATCTATAGTATTAACAAACTATAGTATTAACAAACTATAGTATTAACAAACCAAATTACCCTATTACCAAACTAAAAGTACCCAATTAAACCCCAACCAAACTACCCTATTACCAGAGACCTTTCTTTCGATATCAGCACATGTTCAGAAAATTGGGAAGCAAATGCCAAGATCATTTTCAGTTTTGCCCAAGCAATGATCTTTGATAACTGTTTCACCTGAGATGCATGTTCAATTTAAATACAACCTGTCTTACTCACAAATTTATCCAACCAAAATTTGATGCTACCCAATGTTTTCCCATCAAAAACTAGAGTGCAAAAAAAATTTCTCTAATGCACAATTCAATTTACAAACGAACACCTGACTACGTTGGGTTCTTGGGTTAGGTCATTGGGAGACATGGACCTGTCTCACATGAACCAGTAGGCCTGCTGCAGTGTTCCTTCTTTTTTATGTTCACAAGTATTTTCTATTCTGTCGCTTCAGATGAGAGTGTAGATCCTAGTATCTAAACCTATCTCCACAGGATATTCATAAAATAAGTGAATCATCCATGTATTTCCACCCTTTAAATTTATTCCTGACTATGGAACTGAACTTCTCCAATCTCAAATCTATGACATCAAGGTGATGGGCTGATTACATCGTCTTCATATCTCTACTGTTCCTGCCTAATTCTGTATCGATTGAAGAAGCCTACTGTGAAGCGATACTTTCTAAGTTGCCTAACTTTGCCCTTTCTTCACCCCCCTAT
>NW_026502902.1:0-23088 GCF_026875155.1 Cherax quadricarinatus
TAAAAATTACCACCTATCTTTGTTCATGGCGAATTTGCTCAATCACTATAATTCCCTCATCAAGATCATTGATTTATATTATAAACAACAACGGCCCAAGACTGATCCCTGTGGAACGCCACTTGTACAGATCCCCACTCGGATTTAACCCCATTTATGGACATCTCCTGCTTCCTGTCAGTGAGCCATGACTCGATCCACGAGAGCACTTTTCCCCAATGCCATGAGCTGCCACTTTCTTTAACAGTCTATGGTGCGGAACTCTATCAAAAGCCTTACTAAAATCTAAGTAAATAATATCAAATTCTTTATTGTGGTCAACAGCCTCAAAAGCTTTACTGAAGAAAGGTAATAAATTAGTTAGACAAGACCGGCCTCTTGTGAATCCATGCTGAGTATCATTAATCAAGCTATGCTTATCGAGATGGCTTCTTATAATCTCAGCTATAACTGACTCTAGTAATTTGCCTACAATTGAGGTCAGGCTTATTGGGCGGTAATTTGACGGTAACGACTTGTCCCCTGTTTTAAAAATAGGAATTACATTAGCCATCTTACACATATCAGACACTACACCTGTTTGAAGAGATAAATTAAAAATATATTAGTTAATGGTTCACAGAGTTTCATTTTGCATTCCTTAAGAACCCTTGAAAAAACCTCATCAGGACCCGGCGACTTATTTTGCTTCAGTCTGTCTATCTGCTTCACAACCATTTCACTAGTGACTGTGATGTTACATAATTTATCTTCATCTAGCCCACTGTAAAAATTAATTACTGGAATATCGTTAGTGTCTTCCTGTGTAAAAACTGAGAGAAAATAATTATTTAAAATCGAGCACATTTCATTCTCTTTGTCAGTAAGGTGCCCATAGTTATTTTTAAGGGGACCTATCTTATCTCTAACTTTTGTTCTATAGACCTGGAAAAAACTTTTTGGGTTAGTTTTAGAATCCCTAGCAACTTTAATTTCATAGTCCCTTTTAGCTTTTCTTATCCCCTTTTTAATGTCCCTCTTAATGTCAATATACTGATTCATAAGATGACCCTCACCTCTTTTGATACGCCTATAAATTCCTTTCTTATGCCCTAGTAGATATTTGAGCCTATTATTCATCCATTTTGGGTCATTTCTATTTGATCTAATTTCTTTATATGGATAAACGTTCTTTGAGCACATGTATAGTGTTCAGAAAACCGTCATATTGATAGCTCTCTTCGTTACCCCAGTCAACAGATGATAAGTGTTCTCTAAGCCCATCGTAATCTGCTAAGCGAAAATCTGGGACTGTTACTGAGTTATCGCTACTATCGTACTTCCATTCAATGCTAAATGTAATTGATTTGTGGTCGCTAGCACCCATTCCTCTGAAATTTCTAAATTATTAACAAGGGAGTCATTGTTTGCCATAACTAAGTCAAGCAGGTTATTTCCCCTTGTAGGTTCTGTCACAAACTGCTTCAAAAAACAATCCTGAACTGCTTCTAAGAAGTCGTATGATTCTAAATTCCCAGTCAAGAAATTCCAATCAATATGACTAAAGTTAAAGTCTCCTAGAATTACTACATTATTGTGCCTTGTGGCCTTAACAATTTCCTGCCATAGTAGTTTCCCTTGGTCCCTATCTAAGTTTGGGGGACGGTATATCACTCCTAAAATCAGTTTTTCATGCCCCTCTGAAAATTCTATCCAAACAGACTCTGTATGTGTTACTTCAGACTTAATACCCGTTTTTATGCAACAGTTCAAGCGATCTCGGACATACAATGCCACCCCACCCCCCCTTCCCGATACTTCTATCTACGTGGAACAATTTAAAACCCTGAATATGACATCCGCAGGATGTCCCGACTTTTTGAATTAAACCACGTCTCAGTTAAGGCAAATACATCAATGTTACCTGCACTACAACTAACTCAACTCGTCCATCTATTCCTAGCACTACGGCAATTTGCATAATAAACATTGAAAGACTCTCCTTTCTCCTTTACCCTTCCTGCTCATTTCTATTTTTCTACTAAACCTATTACTGTCCTATCACCCAAGGTCCCTGGCTTTTCAATATCTACCTCGTTCTTATTATTACTATTCCCCCAGAACCGTAATATTACTACACTGGGACTTCACTGTTTTCCTGCCAAAACCCATACCACTAACTATTCCTAGTTTAAAGTCCTAACTGTTCCCTCCACTGCAGTTGCCAGTGCTACCACCCCAGACCTAGATAAGTGAACCCCATCCCTGGCATACATGTCATTTCCGCCAAGAAGAGGTCCCAGTTGTCAATGAATGTTACCGCATTTTCCTTACAGTATTTGTCCAGCCAGCAATTGACACCAATTGCTCTGGACAACCATTCATTTCCAACTCCCCTCCTTGGCAAAATACCACATATGAGAGGGTTCCCACCCTTACTCCTTAATTATTCTATTGCTGACTTATACCTGCTAATCAGGTCTTCACTCCTACGTCTGCCAACATCGTTGCCTCCAGCACTGAGACAGATAATAGGATTGCTCCCATTACCTCTCATGATGTCATCCAGACGCTAACAATACCCTCCATCCCAGCCCCAGGAAAGCAAACTCTCTGTCTCCTACTCCTGTCCTTCAAGCAGAACGCCCTATCCATATACCTAACTTGGCTATCCCCAACAACAACAATAATCTTACCTTCCTTAATGTCGTTCGTCGTGACGTTCCCAGTAGTCGACTCACATTCGTCGGGTAGCACTGAGAATGTATTAGATGTTTCCACAACAGTTTCCACGGCAGTCTCTTTCTTCTCATCGTTATTCTACCTTTCTATCGTCTACATTGATCGTCAACTTCTTTCCTGTGTCCCAGCACTGACCAGTTAACCTTCCTTGACCTGAGGACTCAAAACAGGAGACTACTTCGAATCCTCCTGTTTTTCCTCGTCAGTCGGCCGACTTTCCATATTCGCCCAATCCTTCATTCTTTCCTTAAGCTGTTGGTTAAAGTTGTTCGATGGAGGGCATCTTGCTTCAGTTCTTATAGCGAGCAAACAGGTCTTCACAGAGCTAAGTACACGTCACCACTGCGCAAAAGCCAACTCAATCAGGAGCTACTCTGCGCAGCACGTCCGCACGGCCCAATAGTGATGCGAAACACTGTAAGTTATGTGCAAAACTTTATCAAAAAGAGTAACTATATTCAGTTCGGTATGCTGCGGGCCGAGAAAAGTAACTCGTAACTTATAAGCCCAGCCTTCTCTCTCCGTCAGTGGCACGCGAAAGAATAGTGCAGGGTAATCATAAAAATTTTATAGGGCAAAATCAAAAAATGTGTGTACTCACCCAATTGTGGTAACAGGGGTTGAGACTCAACTCCAGCCCCGAGACTCAGCTGTTGTGTGTGGGTTTGTGCGGGTGTGAGTACTCACCCAATAACCTTCATATCAATTAAGAATATATATATATATAAATAATATATAATAAGAAATATTATATAAATAAATATATATATATAATATATATATATATATATATAGTCGTGCCGAAAAGGCATAACTTGCGATCTTGCTTAAAAGTAACGCAGGACATCATGCCATACAGGACAAGTGAAAATTTGTGATTCAATAAGTTTTCGTCGCCAAAAACGTTCTGAACCTAACGAAAAAAATATATTTGATTGTGTTTGTTTAGTACTAAAAATTAATGTAAATGTATTTAAAACATATTTCGTGGGTAGGCAAAAATAAATTGCGCTTGTTATAATAAGGTTATGGTAAGAGTTTTCTAAGATTCTTTTGGTGACAAATTAAAAATTTTACATTAATATTAATGAAAAATCATGGTGTTTTAAACGTATAAGAGAAAATTTCAGAAAGGACCGTAATTTTAAAATGAGTTCTCTAATGTACCAGGTTTTACATATTCGGCACGACATATATATATATATATATATATAATAATCTATATAATTATATAAATATAAATATATATATATGATAATAATAATATATAAATATACTGAATAAATATGACGTGCCGAATAGACAGAACTTGCGATCTTGGCTTAATAGTAGACGCTCATCATTGCATACAGGACAAGTGAAAATTAGTGTATGCAAAAAATAATTTCGCCAAATTTATTCTACCTTACAAAAAAAATTATATTGCATAGTGTTTTGATTAGTATTAAAAATAGTGTAAAACGTATTTAAAAAATATATAGTTGTTAGGCTAAAATAAATTGGCGTTTTTATAATAAGGTAGGTAAGTTTCTAAGATTCTGTGGTGCAAAATTAATTTTTTTACATTAACATTAATGAAAAAATATATCTTTTAAAACGTATAAGAAATTTTTTTTAGAAAGAACTTAATTTTAAATGATTTCTTACTAATTGACCTGTTTTACATATTCGGGCACGACATATATATATATATATAAATATTTATATATATATATATATATAAAATAAATATAAAAAATATATATTATATATATATATACATATATTATATATATATATATAAATATTTTTTTTTTTTCAACAATTCGCCGTTTCCACGACCGAGGCAGGGGTGACCCAAAAAAAAAGAAAAGAAAATCCCAAAAAGAAAATACTTCAACATCATTCAACACTTACATCGACACTCGCACATTATCACAGTGTTTTGCAGAGGTGCTCAGAATACAACAGTCCAGAAGCATACACATATAAAACACACAACAAATACCCTCCAAACTGCCAAAATCCCAAAACCCCTCCTTTATTAGCGCAGGCATTGTGCTTCTTCCCCATTTCCATCACTCACGTCAGACTATATGAAAAATAACCGTTACCCCCTGAATCCCTTTCACTAAATATTACCCTGCTCACAACTGTTACCAACAGATCGTCAGGTCCGCAAGTACCAGTCGTCTCCATTCAATCCCTATCTAACACGACTCACGCACGATGTGGAAGTACCAAGCCCCTTGCCCACAAAACCTCCATTACCCCCTCTTTCCAACCCTTTCGAGGACGACCCCTACCCCGCCTTCCTTCCCCTATAGAATTTATATACTTTTCCATGTCATTCTAACTTTGATCCATTCTCTCTAAATGACCAAACCACCTCAACAACCCCTCTTCGCTGCCTCTGACTAATACTTTTATTACTCCACACCTTCACCAAACTTCCACACTAAATTCCGAATTTTCCTGCATAATATTTACACCACACATTGTCCCTTAAACAGGACATCTCACTGCCTCCAACCGGTCCACCTCGCTGCTGGGGGGCATTTACAACCAAGCTTCTCACACCCATTAAATTTTTGGTACTCCAATACTTTCCATACATTCCCCTTCTTTGCGCCCTCCATAGATAACGTTTTTGACTCCACATATACCTTAACGCACCACTCCCTTTTTTTTCTCCCTCATCAATTCTTATGATTAACCTCATCCTTCATAAATCCATCCGCCGACACGTCAACTCCCAGAATCTGAAAACATTCACTTCTTCCATACTCCTCCACCCCCAATTTGATATCCATTTTCTTGATCAAAATCATTTGACACCCTCTCACCTTTACTCCTTTTCTATGTTCACTTTCAACTTTCTTACCTTTACACACATTCCCAAACTCATCCACTAACCTTTGCAATTTTTCTTTAGAATCCCCTAAGACACAGTAATCATCAGCAAAAAGTAACTGTGTCAATTCCCATTTTGAATTTGATTCCCAAAATTTAATCACCACCCCTCTCCCGAACACGCTAGCATTTACATCCTTACAACCCCATCTATAAATATATAAACAACCATGGTGACATTACACTCCCTCCCCCTGTCTAAGACCTACTTTTATTACCGGGAAGTAGTCTCCCTCTCTTCTACACACCCTAACCCTGAGCCTCACTATCCTCATAAAACTCCTTTACAAGCATTAATAAATTAAGCCCCTATTCCATATACTTGCAACAACTGCCACATTGCTCCTCTATCCACTCTATCATATGCCTTTTCTAAATCCATAAATGCAATAAAAACTTTCCCTACCTTTATACTAAATACTATTCACATAATGCTTCAATGTAAACACTTGATCTAAACATCCCAACCCACTCTGAAACCGCCTTGCCATCCGCAAACCTCCATTCAGCTTACCTCTCTAATTCTTTCAATTATGAACCCTACCGTACATTTTCCTGGTATACACAGTAAGCTTATTTCCTCTATAATATTTAAAACAGTCTCCTTTGTCCCCATTCCCTTTATATAAAGGGACTATACATTAGGGCACCCCTCTCCGCAAATCCCTAGGTACCTTCCCCTCTTTCATACATTTATTTAAACAGAATTACCAACCCACTTCCTACACTATAATCCTACCCCTGCCTTTTAACATTTCTGTCATGAACCCATTCAAGTTTCCAGCTGCTTAAACCCTTTCATTCTACGTAATGCTCACGTACTTACCCTCCCACCACACTTATATCTTCTCTTCTTCACTCCTAAAAATATGGTATACCTCCCTGACCATGCATGAAATTACTGCCTCTGTTTCTTCTAAACATTTAAAAGTTCCTCAAAATATTCTCGCCTCATCTACCTAATACCTCCCATCTCCCATCTATTCTAACTCCCCTAGTCTGTTTTTACTGACAAAATCCATATTTTCCTTGCTTTCTGAACTTGTTTAACTCACTCCCAAAATTTTTTCTATAAAATTATCATTAAAATTTCTTGACAGTGCCTCTCCCACTTCTATCAACTGCTCTTTTCCCCCCCCACTTTGCACCTTCCTCACCACTCTTACCTTTCTTTTACTCTCCATAACTCTGCTCTTCCTATAACACTTCTGCTTTTGGTAAAAACCTCTCATAAGCTACCTTTTTCTCTTTATCACACCCTTTACTTCATCATCTCCACCAATCATCATCTTTCTTCCTGCCACCCACCCTCCTATAAACAACAAACTTCTGCCCCACATTCTAATACTGCATTTTTAAAACTATTATTCCAACCGCCTCATCCAAAAACCCCCCCACTACTCATCTTTGGCACTAGCCCACCTTTCTGCACATAGTCGCTTAATATCTCACCCGAACTTACCTCCTCCCTATATAGAATATATATATATATATAAATATATTAATATATAATATATATAAATATATATATATATAATATATATATATATCATTTTAACGTAGAGTATATTAAATATTAAGCTGAACACATAACAACATTTCCGTCACAAAGCGCTGGAACCCTCCGTTGCCTCTGGAAAACGCTCTAAATAATACTGAAAATGTACTTTTTGTCTCACAACGCCAATGCATCCCCTCCCCGAGTGTCACACCTGTAATCACATGTGCACACGAGTACATTCCCGGGTATACACAAGCAACACATACTGTATTAGTATTACTTAGGAACGTATCCGTGTGAACGTATTAATATACGCAGGCATTAATAAGCAAAATTACTTAAAAAGTACATGCTACGTTTATGATTTTAGCACACACATATGCATACGCGTACACGGCACACAAAACATGGCACCTATGCTCACATACACATATGTACATGTATACATATCTGATGCATACATATGCACGAGTGTACATATAAGCACCTATACGTATTCACAAATGCACATATGCACGATCACATATACGCACGCACGCGTATATGCACGTAATACGTACACGCATACGCATGCACATATACACGCAGACACACACACAAACACTCATAGGCACACAAATATATACACACACAGGCGGGGCCAGAGCTGTAAATAGACCTGTACAACAACATATAGGTGAGTGTACACACACACACACAAACACACACACACACACACACACACACACACACACACACACGCCACATCTCCCCATGGGTCCTTAAAGAAGGAGCAGAGATGCTGTGCGTGCCTCTAACCACAATCTTCAACACATCCCTTGAAACTGGGCAACTACCTGAAAAATGGAAGACAGCAAATGTAAGTTCCCCATATTTAATAAAGGAAACAGAAACGAGGCGCTAAACTACAGACCTGTGTCTCTGACATGTATTGTGTGCAAAGTCATGGAGAAGATTATCAGGAGGAGAGTGGTCGAACACCTGGAAAGGAACAAGATTATAAATGAAAACCAGCATGGGTTCATGGAAGACAAATCTTGTATCACAAACCTCCTGGAGTTTTATGACAAGGTAACAGAAGTAAGACACGAGAGAAGAGGGTGGTAGATTTGCGTTTTCCAGATTCTGCAGGAGGCCTTTGACACAGTTCCCCACAAGAGATTAGTGCAGAAGCTGGAAGGTGATCAGTCGCATGTAAAAGGAGGGCAACTGCAATGGATCAGGAATACATGACAGGGAGGCATGCAACGAGTCATGGTACGTGAAGAGGTATCACAGTGGGCGCCTGTTTACGGAGCGGGGTCCCACATGGTCAGTTCTAGGACCAGTGCTATTTTTTTTGATATATGTGAACGACATGATGGAAGGAAAGACTCTGAAGAGTCCTTGTTCGCAGATGAATGTGAAGTTGTATGAGAAGCAATAAATAATCGGACGAGATGAGGCAGGACTGCAAAGAGACCTTGGTCAGGCTTGACATGTGGTCCAGTAACTGGCTTCTCAATTCAATCACGCCCAAAGCCAAAGTCATGAAGATTGGGATGGGGCCAAAAGAAGACCGCAGACAGAGGTATAGGCAGTGGATAAAGGCTACAAGCTCACTCAGTGAGCCAGACCTTGGGGAGACCAAACACCGAGCACAATAGCACGGGTCCCAGACTGGCCCCTGGGGACCCCGCTCTCCGCGCCCCGGTACCTCATCAGGGACCATACTCGTGTTGCCCCCCTTTTTAGGTATTCTCTGACCCAAAGGCATACCCCTTCCTTTAAACCGCCTGTTTTTCTAGCTTCTGTACTAATCTTTGTGAGGAACGTGTCGAAGGCCTTTGCAGTCCAAGAAAATGCATCACCCACCCCCCCTCTAATTTCTTCTTCATTTTTTTGTCAAAAACCAGTATTTTTGTGACGATTTCCTTCCATGAATCCGTGCTGGCTGTGGTTTATAATCTTTTTCCGCCCCATGTCCTCCCAGGTGTTTAAAGGGTACGGCAGGGTCTGGGGTAGTAGGTGGAATATGTTTTTCCCCCAACTTTGAAATTTTTAAACCTCTGCGGGGTTTTGTTGTGGGTGATGTGTCTTAAAAATCAAACAGTTATTAATTACTACACTGCAGAACAAAAAAAAAGGGCACTTCCAGTGCCAACAACAACATAACTATTTTTAACTACAATACAGATCTTTAAGAAGCATTACGATGACCTCATAGCATTACAAAATTTCCCTTCATCCAATAGTCCATCATTACACTAACTGAAACCGGGCTAAAGCCTGATAGTACAGATGTCTATGCCATTCCGGGTTACACAGCCATACACAACGGACCAACCAAAAAGGGGGGTGGCACAGCCATATACTACTCAGACCAACTAAATGTATCACTAATACTGCACAAGGGATAACAGGGGGAATATATAATCCCAAAATTTAAAAACCCAAAATACCTACAAAAAACCTCCACATTGAAAACATCTACAGAGTTCCACAGTCAAACTTTTACCAATTTATGAAACCTAGAAGTATATAACTATGCATCATGAACAAAGATCATTTACACTCTCGGGTGACTTCATATAAATCCCTAAAACCCAACCCAAACTTTACAAATTCACAAACACAATATAACTGTATTTACTACCAACAGTACCAAAACCTACAAGATTAGAGAGACTATGTTTTTCCCCACTGACCCATCTGAAACCCAAAACCATATCCCCCTTTAAAATCAGGCTAAATACAGATAATACCACAAAAACTACCCTACTTTCCTCAAACAACTCTTGTAAACCCCCAAGACACTACTAAAATCACCCCTTTAGACTTCACAATGAGGCAGCCATTTAAAAACTTTACAACACATAAAAAACATTGACTGGGACACCCGACTAGAAAACTATACAATACGACAAAGTATTTAATAATTTTATAAAAAAGACCCAAAAACCTCTATAACAACACTGCCCAAAAAAAAAATAAACAGATGACAGCTAAAGACTGAAAAGTCCCTGGGTAAAACCCCCGCATTCTCAAATTTCCCTAAATCAAAAAAACCCCATATGAAAAAAAGTACAGAAGGTTTACAAACCAAGACCAACAAAACGTTCTCGCAAACCTAACCGCCTGATAAAAAGGGCAAAAAAATTTATTATGAAAGATTATCCAAATTACGAGGTGAAAAAAAAAAAAGACCTGGAAAACCCCATCAGAAATTCTGGGAACAAAAAGGGAAACACGAAATAGGAAAAAAAAATTAGCAAAATCAATGAACCCCCAAAATCCCACCCAAAAGAAACCAAACAACTCAAGATTTCTTTTCCCCCTATAGGGCAAAACCTTGCCAAAAAAATCCCAAGCTCAGATCCCCACCAAAAAACACCCTCACCGGCAACTCCCCCCAACACACTTTCCACTCCCCACTAACCCATAGAATCCCCTTATTTCAAGCACTAAAGAACAAGGCAGGAGATTTAAATACCTTACCACCCTTTTTATACAAAAAAGTGTCACAAGTGCTATCACCAATCATTGCAACACTCTTTAACAAATCCATTGAATCCTCCACCTTCCCAAACAGTACTCAAAATAGCAAGAGTCACCCCGATCCACAAAGGAGGAGACCAAACAGAGTTGAATAACTATAGGCCAATATCCAACTTACACCCTCTCTCAAAATCTTCAAAAAATTTAATTCATAAACGAATCTACTCCTACCTTATCTCCCAAAACATACTCAACCCCTGCCAATTTGGATTCAGGCCTAATAAAAATACTAATGATCTATTATGCACATGCAGAACATATATACACTGCAATAGAGAAAAAAGAAGTCCCACTGGGATCTTCATTGACTTACTTAAAGCTTTTGATACAGTTGACCATGACTTGCTCCACGTAAAATTGTCACACTATGGTATAAGAGGGCACTCCCTCAACTACCTCAAGTCATACTCAGCAACGAAGCCATATGTGTACGCAAAGGGGCAAAGTCTTCTGCAAAACCCAAATTACAGTTGGTGTCCCACAGGAAGTGTCCTTGGCCCTCTTCTCTTTCTCCTATACATAAATGACCTTCCAAAGCTTCGCAATTACTCAAACCCACACTATTTGCAGATGACACTACATACGTCTTCTCCCACCCGAGCCCAGTCACGCTAGCCAATACTGTAAATACCAAATTTAAACAGAAAATATCTACCTGGATGAGGACTAACAAACTTACACTAAACATTGACAAAACCTACTTCATTCAGTTTGGTAACAGAGCTACAGAGTCCCTCTTAACATAATGATAAATGGATCACCTATCACAAAGCTAACAGAGGGAAAATTCTTAGGAATCCACCTTGATAATAGACTCAAATTTCATACACATATACAACAAATTTCTAAGAAAATTTCCAAGACTGTAGGGATACTATCGAAGATACGGTACTATGCTCCACAGTCAGCCCTCCTGGCCCTATATCACTCTCTTATTTACCCCTATCTCACCTATGGAATTTGTGCATGGGGGTCAACAACAATTAACCATCTCAGACCACTAATTACCCCCCAAAAGGCTGCATTAGAATGATAACAAATTCTCACTACAGGGAGCACACTCCACCAATATTCAATAAAACTAAACCTACTCACCATACAAAACATCCATACTTATTTCTGCAAACCCATTACTACATAAACACTTAACTCTGATATTAACCCTCCCTCAAACATCTCCTTGCCAACCTCAACAGAACACATGACCATAAAACAAGGCACAGATCATTCTTTTATGTTCCTCGTGTCCATCTCAAAACTGCAAAAACTCAATGCACATAAAAGGCCCTAAAATCTGGAAATTCATTACCTGTAAATATAAAAGAAACACTACCTGTTTATAAATTCAAGTCTCTTCTCAAAGATCACTTACTCACCCAAAACCAAATAAATACTGAATAACTGAACCTTAAAATTGTATATCTTCAATGTTTCTCACAATTATATCACATAAATGTTAAATCAAAAAACCCATCTAATTTATTATTTTTTAAATACACTACCTAACAGAATACTCCATACGACTGAATGTACAACAATGCATGCAACCATATGACCTGTCTTTGTAATACTCATTTGTGCTTTATAGTAATCTGTTTACATTAATGTTTTATCACTGATTTCATCATTGCTTAGTTAATCTTAAGTTAATTTTAAGCCAGCCCGTAATGCTATGTATAGTATAAGTGGCTTTGACATGCTGCTCTTATCTGTATTTTTTTGTACCTCTGTATGTGTGCTCAAATTGTTAATAAATAAATAAATAAATAAATAAACATATGCATACGCGTACACAGGCACACAAAAACATGCACATATGCTCACATACACATATGTACATGTATACATATGCTGATGCATACATATGCACGAGTGTACATATAAGCACCTATACGTATTCACAAATACATATGCACGATCACATATACGCACGCACGCGTATATGCACGTAATACGTACACGCATACGCATGCACATATACACGCAGACACACACACAAACACGCATAGGCACACATATATATACACACAGGCGGGGCCAGGAGCTGTAAATAGACCTGTACAACAACATATAGGTGAGTGTACACACACACACACACACACACACACACACACACACACACACACACACACACACACACACGCCACATCTCCCCATGGGTCCTTAAAGAAGGAGCAGAGATGCTGTGCGTGCCTCTAACCACAATCTTCAACACATCCCTTGAAACTGGGCAACTACCTGAGAAATGGAAGACAGCTAATGTAGTCCTCATATTTAATAAAGGAAACAGAAACGAGGCGCTAAACTACAGGCCTGTGTCTCTGACATGTATTGTGTGCAAAGTCATGGAGAAGATTATCAGGAGGAGAGTGGTCGAACACCTGGAAAGGAACAAGATTATAAATGAAAACCAGCATGGGTTCATGGAAGACAAATCTTGTATCACAAACCTCCTGGAGTTTTATGACAAGGTAACAGAAGTAAGACACGAGAGAGAGGGGTGGGTAGATTGCGTTTTCCTAGACTGCAGGAAGGCCTTTGACACAGTTCCCCACAAGAAGGGGGATGGAGGATCAGGCGCATGTAAAAGGGAGGGCACTGCAATGGATCAGGGAATACCTGACAGGGAGGCAGCAACGAGTCATGGTACGTGAAGAGGTATCACAGTGGGCGCCTGTTACGAGCGGGGTCCCAAAGGGGTCAGTTCTAGGACCAGTGCTATTTTTGATATATGTGAACGACATGATGGAAGGAATAGACTCTGAAGTGTCCTTGTTCGCAGATGATGTGAAGTTGATGAGAAGAATTAAATCGAACGAGGATGAGGCAGGACTGCAAAGAGACCTGGACAGGCTGGACATGTGGTCCAGTAACTGGCTTCTCGAATTCAATCCACCCAAAATGCAAAGTCATGAAGATTGGGGATGGGCAAAGAAGACCGCAGACAGAGTATAGGCTAGGTGGACAAAGACTACAGACCTAAACTCAGGGAGAAAGACCTTGGGGTGACCATAACACCGAGCACAATCACCGGAGGCACACTCAACCAATAACTGCTGCACCATACGGGCGCTTGGCAAACCTGAGAATAGCGTTCCGATACCTTAATAAGGAATCGTTCAAGACACTGTACACTGTGTATGTTAGGCCATACTGGAGTATGCAGCACCAGTCTGGAACCCACACCTGGGCAAGCACGTCAAAAGTTAGAGAAAGTACAAAGGTTTGCAACAAGGCTAGTCCAGAGCCAAAGGAAAGTCGTAAATAGGAAAGGTTGAGGGAAATCGGACTGACGACCTGGAGGACAGAAGGGTCAGGGAGACATGATAACGACATACAAGATACTGCAGGAATAGACAAGGTGGACAGAGATAGGATGTTCCAGAGAGGGGACACAGGGACAAGGGGTCACAACTGGAAGCTGAAGACTCAGACGAGTCACAGGGACGTTAGGAAGTATTTCTTCAGTCATAGAGTTATCAGGAAGTGAAATAGCCTAGCAAGTGAAGTAGTGGAGGCAGGAACCATACATAGTTTTAAGAAGAGGTATGATACAGCTCAGGAAGCAGAGAGAGAGAGAGAGGACCTAGTAGCGATCAGTGAAGAGGCGGGGCCAGGAGCTGAGTCTCGACCCCTGCAACCACAATTAGGTGAGTACAATCAGGTGAGTACACACACACACACATACACACACACACATATACACACACACACATTTTTATAAAGTGCTGCATTGAAAACGTATGGTATTAATATAAATATTAATATTAATATAAGTAGAGTAGGCTAGGCTAGTGGGATACAGGGATACCTTTCTGGGATAGCACAGTTAACCACTGTTTCAGAGTTTAAATTGGTCCAGCTTTAGTCACGTTTTATCATACACATATACATAAATACACAAGCACGTATATGAACACGTATACATATACATACTGTATTCATACGCACATGTATTATGTAAGGGATAACGTCCAGGTGATGGACATTTTTGTATAAATATTTGGGTAGTGTGGCTGCAATGGGAGTTTTCCACAAGGGAAGTTTTCCGCTTACCACCCCACCTGGATAGCAGCTGGATAGCAGCGGGATAGCAGCTAGGTAGCAGCTGAATAGCAGCTGGATAGCAGCGGGATAGCAGCTGGATAGCAGCTGGATAGCTTACTAGGTAAGCTGGGAGTCAGCTGAAATTCACTTCGATACGGATTCCCACCTGCTCTGGTAAGACTACATTTTTGTGCTGTTAATATGTGATTGTAATGACCATACATACATGTAAGTCAGGGATGGGGTTCACTTGTCTAGGTGTGGGGTGGGAGCACTGGCCAACGCAGTGGAGGGAGCTGTTAGGTCTTTAAATTAGGAATAGTTAGTGGTATGGGTTTTGGCGGGAAAACTGTGAAGTCGCAGGGTAGTAACATGAGTACTAGGAGAACTAGTAATAGGCAAAATGAGGTGGATATTGGAAAGCCAGTGGCACTAATTGACAAGGACAGTAATAGGTTTAGTGGAATAACAGAAAGGAGCAGGAAGGGTAAAGAGAGAGAGGGTCATTAAATATTTATTACACAAATAGTCGCAGTGCTAGGAATAAGATGGACGAGTTGAGACTAGTGCTAGTGCAGGTAACATAGATGTATTTGCCATTACTGAGACGTGGTTTAATTCAAAAAGTCGGGACATGCCTGCGGAATGTCATATTCAGGGTTTTTAAATTGTTCCAAGAAGATAGAAGTATTGGGAGGGGGGGTGGGTGGCATTGTATGTCCGAGATCGCTTGAACTGTTGCATAAAAACGGGTATTAAGTCTGAAGTAACACATACAGAGTCTGTTTGGATAGAATTTTCAGGGGGGCATGAAAAATTAATTTTAGGAGTGATATACCGTCCCCCAAATTTAGATAGGGACCAGGGAGGCTACTATGGAGGAAATTGTTAGGGCAACAAGGCACGATAATGTAGTAATTCTAGGAGACTTTAACTTTAGTCATATTGATTGGAATTTCTTGACTGGGAATTTAGAATCATACGATTTCTTAGAAGTAGTTCAGGATTGTTTTTTGAAGCAGTTTGTGACAGAACCTACAAGGGGTAATAACCTGCTTGACTCAGTTCTGGCAAACAATGAATCCCTGTTAATAATTTAGAAGTTTCAGAGGAACTGGGTGCTAGCGACCACAAATCAATTACATTTAGAATTGAATGGAAGTATGATAGTAGGGATAACTCAGTAACAGTCCCAGATTTTCGCTTAGCAGATTACGATGGTCTTAGAGAACCTTATCATCTGTTGACTGGGTAACGAAGAGAGCTATCAATATGACAGTTTTCTGAACACAATACATGCTGCTCAAAGAACGTTTATCCCTTATAAGGAAATTAGATCAAATAGAAATGACCCAAAATGGATGAATAATAGGCTGAAATATCTACTAGGGCATAAGAAAGGAATTTATAGGCGATCAAAAGAGGCGAGGGTCATCTATGAAATCAGTATATTGACATTAAGAGGGACATTAAAAAGGGGATAAGAAAAGCTAAAAGGGACTATGAAATTAAAGTTGCTAGGGATTCTAAAACTAACCCAAAAAGTTTTTTCCAGGTCTATAGAACAAAAGTCAGAGATAAGATAGGTCCCCTTAAAAATAACTATGGGCATCTTACTGACAAAGAGAATGAAATGTGCTCGATTTTAAATAATTATTTTCTCTCGGTTTTTACACAGGAAGACACTAATAATATTCCGGTAATTAATTTGTATAGTGAATCAGAAGAAGATAAATTATGTAACATCACAGTCACTAGTGAAATGGTTGTGAAGCAGATAGACCGACTGAAGCAAAATAAGTCACCTGAAGATTGAGACACTTATGCAACATATGGGAATCTTTATTCAGGAAACGTTTCGCCACGCAGTGGCTTCATCAGTCCGATACAAAGTAGAAAGGCGTAAGGAGAGGAGGAGTTTGAGGTAATCAGTCCCTCACCCTGGAGTCGATGTGTTCAGTCCATCAATCTTGTAGAATGTACAGCATAGGGCCGTAGACGTGGCTTATATACTGTAGTGAGGTGAAGCGAAGCAGGGGGAGTTGAGGTCATAGTGGTACCATCCACTAGTCGAAGTAGGTCTTCGTCCAAAGGTTGAACAAGTGTTGAAGAATTCTTTGTAACAAGATCCCATGATAAAGATTCCCATATGTTGCATAAGTGTCTCAATCTTCAACTTGTTGGTTTTTCAAACCATTCATCATAACTGTCTGACACTGCAGCATCATGGGATCTTGTTACAAAGAATTCTTCAACACTTGTCCAACCTTTGGACGAAGACCTACTTCGACTAGTGGATGGTACCACTATGACCTCAACTCCCCCTGCTTCGCTTCACCTCACTACAGTATATAAGCCACGTCTACGGCCCTATGCTGTACATTCTACAAGATTGATGGACTGAACACATCGACTCCAGGCTGAGGGACTGATTACCTCAAACTCCTCCTCTCCTTACGCCTTTCTACTTTGTATCGGACTGATGAAGCCACTGCGTGGCGAAACGTATCCTGAATAAAGATTCCCATATGTTGCATAAGTGTCTCAATCTTCAACTTGTTGGTTTTTCAAACCATTCATCATAACTGTCTGACACTGCAGCATCATGGGATCTTGTTACAAAGAATTCTTCAACACTTGTCCAACCTTTGGACGAAGACCTACTTCGACTAGTGGATGGTACCACTATGACCTCAACTCCCCCTGCTTCACTTCACCTCACTACAGTATATAAGCCACGTCTACGGCCCTATGCTGTACATTCTACAAGATTGATGGACTGAACACATCGACTCCAGGCTGAGGGACTGATTACCTCAAACTCCTCCTCTCCTTACGCCTTTCTACTTTGTATCGGACTGATGAAGCCACTGCGTGGCGAAACGTATCCTGAATAAAGATTCCCATATGTTGCATAAGTGTCTCAATCTTCAACTTGTTGGGTTTTTTTAAACCATTCATCATAACTGTCTACACTGCAGCATCAGGGGATCTTGTTACAAAGAATTCTTCAA
Organism: Cherax quadricarinatus; assembly: GCF_026875155.1. Classification (NCBI taxonomy): domain Eukaryota; kingdom Metazoa; phylum Arthropoda; class Malacostraca; order Decapoda; family Parastacidae; genus Cherax; species Cherax quadricarinatus. The sequence goes on from NW_026502902.1 coordinate 17,713, forward strand.
CACTTGTCCAACCTTTGGACGAAGACCTACTTCGACTAGTGGATGGTACCACTATGACCTCAACTCCCCCTGCTTCGCTTCACCTCACTACAGTATATAAGCCACGTCTACGGCCCTATGTTGTACATTCTACAAGATTGATGGACTGAACACATCGACTCCAGGCTGAGGGACTGATTACCTCAAACTCCTCCTCTCCTTACGCCTTTCTACTTTGTATCGGACTGATGAAGCCACTGCGTGGCGAAACGTTTCCTGAATAAAGATTCCCATATGTTGCATAAGTGTCTCAATCTTCAACTTGTTGGTTTTTCAAACCATTCATCATAAGTCACCTGGTCCTGATGAGGTTTTTTCAAGGGTTCTTAAGGAATGCAAAATGGAAGTCTGTGAACCATTAACTAATATTTTTAATTTATCTCTTCAAACAGGTGTAGTGTCTGATATGTGGAAGATGGCTAATGTAATTCCTATTTTTAAGACAGGGGACAAGTCGTTACCGTCAAATTACCGCCCAATAAGCCTGACCTCAATTGTAGGCAAATTACTAGAGTCAATTATAGCTGAGATTATAAGAAGCCATCTCGATAAGCATAGCTTGATTAAGGATACTCAGCATGGATTCACAAGAGGCCGGTCTTGTCTAACTAATTTATTAACTTTCTTCAGTAAAGCTTTTGAGGCTGTTGACCACGATAAAGAATTTGATATTGTTTACTTAGATTTTAGTAAGGCATTTGATAGAGTTCCGCACCAGGGACTGTTGAAGAAAGTAGCAGCTCATGGCATTGGGGGAAGGTGCTCTCGTGGATCGAATCATGGCTCACAAACAGGAAGCAGAGAGTGTCCATAAATGGGGTTGAACATTAAAATGGTATAAAATACCGACAGGTTGTTAGGTAAGACACATATGCAACAGTTAGGTATCTTTATTATGAAACGTTTCGCCTACACAGTAGGCTTCTTCAGTCAAGTACAGAAAAGTTGATAGAAGCAGAAGATACTTGAAGACGATGTAATCAGTCCATCACCCTTAAAGTTTTGAGGTGGTCAGTCCCTCAGTCTGGAGAAGAGCATTGTTCCATAGTATGAAACAATATGGAGATGAAGCGACAGAATGGAGCTTTTTATAGCGCCAAGAGGTGAGACGTAGGCCACTAGGAGAGGTAAGAACTCAGATGGACTGATTACATCGTCTTCAAGTATCTTCTGCTTCTATCAACTTTTCTGTACTTGACTGAAGAAGCCTACTGTGTAGGCGAAACGTTTCATAATAAAGATACCTAACTGTTGCATATGTGTCTTACCTAACAATGTCTCCCTTGTTTATGCCCGTCATCCACTTATACACTTCAATGATATCTCCCCGCATTCTACGCCTCTCCAGAGAGTGGAGATTTAAGGCTTTAAGTCTATCTTCATACGGGAGGTTCCTTACACAGTAAATCATTTTAGTCATTCTTCTCTGTATGTTCTCCAACGAGTCTATGTCCATCCTGTAGTAAGGGGACCAAAACTGAGCAGCATAATCTAAATGAGGCCTCACTAGTGATTTATAGAGCTGTAAAATAACTTTTGGACTTCTGTTACTTATACTTCTTGAGATAAATCCAAGTAATCTGTTGGCCTTGTTGGCCACACTGAGGCACTGCTGTCTTGGCTTTAGATTTCTGCTTACCATGACTCCCAAGTCTTTTTCACATTCTGTATGACCAAGCTCTACTTCACCTAGATTATAGCTTCGAGGTTTATTTTCATTACAAGGGCAAGTACCTTACACTTATCCACATTAAACTTCATCTGCCATTTCTCAGACCAAGACATTAATTTGTTCAAATCGTCCTGGAGTTCATTGATATCCTCCTCAGAGTGAATTATACGGCCTATCTTTGTATCATCAGCAAACTTACTCATGTCACTAGTAATCCCTTCATCAAGGTCATTAATGTAAATTATGAACAAGAGAGGGCCTAAAACTGATCCTTGTGAACGCCACTAGTGACTAATCCCCATTCAGATTTCATTCCATTAATGGTAACTCTCTGCTTTCTATTGGTAAGCCATGCCTCAATCCATGCTAGAACTTTACCTCCTATACCAAAAAGCTGCCACTTTTCTTAAGAGTCTCTTGTGAGGTACTCTGTCGAAGGCTTTACTAAAATCCAAATAAACAATATCATATTCCCTTTTCACTGTCAACTGCCTCAAATGTTCTAAATTTAAGAACGTCAGTAAGTTTGTCGGGGGGGGGGGGGGGGGGGGCGGGAAAACGACCTCTCGTGAATCCATCCCGGAATTCTTTTAATCAAGTTACCCTTTTTTAAAGGTGATTTTCTGATAATGTCAGCTAAAAATTGGGATTCTAAAAACTTGCCCACTAAAGGTTCAGGCCTTTTTGGACGGTAATTTGAAGGAGTGGACTTTTCCCCCGGGTTTTAATAAAGGGAAACCCCATTTTGCCATCTTCCCATCTCTGGCACAACACTGGTAAGGGTGGGCGCATTGAATAACCGTTAATGGCTGACTAAATCCATCTTTCTTCCTTAAGTACCCTTGAAAACAACTCCCTCGGGGCCCGGGGACTTATTTTTTTTTCAGTTTGTCTATCTGTTTAATAACCATGTCCCTCGGGGCCCGAAAAAATTTTAACATAAATTTATCAGGAAAAAAAATAATTGTTAATTTTCGGATCTCATTTACATCTTCCCCGGTAAAAACTGAAAAAAAAATATTCCCTTAAAAAAGGGGAAAACATTTCCAGTTATTTTTCCGTCAGCTGCCCCTTTCCCAAAATTTCAAGGTCCCTACTTTTTTCCCTTTACCTTCTTTCCCATACACTTTAAAAACCCCTTTGGTTAAATCCTTTTTTCATTAGCAAATTTTAATTTCCTAGTCACGTTTAGGGCCTTTTTAATCGGCCCCTTTTTTTCTTCTCTTTTTAAACGAACATAAATTGGGGCAGTAAGGTTAACCTCTCCTCTTCTGAAGCGCCTATAAATTCCCCCTTTTTTTCCCCCAATAGATGCTTTAGCCTCCTGTTAAACCCCTTTGGGGTCGTTATTAAAGACCTAATTTCTCTCGGGGAAATGTAAATATTCCCGGGCACTTGGTTTCATTTTTAGAAAAAAATCAAAAAAAGCAATCCCTTCATATTTAAAATTGATTTTCGTCAATAAAATCATTAGCTAGAAACCCCCCCAAACAAAATTAAAAAGATGTTCCCTAAGTCCATTTTAAACGGGAGAACGAAAATCGGGGATTTTTAAATGGGATTATCATTTTCTTGCAATTTCCCCAAATTTAAAGCTAAAGGTGATGGGTTTTTGAACACTTGCCCCAGCTTTCAGTGATCTCAGATTATTCACGAGTGTTTCCTTATTTGACAAGACTAGGTCTAGCAAATTATTACCCCTGGTAGGTTCAGTTACACTCTGTTTCAGAAAACGTCCTGAACTGTTTCCATGAAGTCACTGGACTTAGATTACCTGTCAAAGAATTCCAGTCAATTGCTAAAGTTTAAAGTCCCCTACTATGACTACGTTACTGTGTCCAGAAGCCCTAACAATTTCGTCCCAAAGAAGTCTCCCTCTATCGTGATCCAAGCCTGGAGGTCGGTATATTACACCTAGAATTAGTTTTTCTTGACCCTCCACGAACTCTACCCAAACAGACTCTGTTACTGCTCCATCTATTTTTATCCCTGTTTTTATGCAACAATTAATATTTTCTCGAACATACAATGCAACTCCTCCCCCTTCCCAGTACATCTATCCACATTGAATAACTTAAATCCCTGAATATTACACTCAGCAGTCAATCCCGACTCTTTAAATCATACCACGTTTCAGTTAATGCAATGATATCAAATTTCCCCAGCACATGCTACCAAACGTAGTTCATTAATTTTTTTTTTGCACTTCGACTGTTAGCATAAAATACCATCATATGTTTTTTCTTCTACACATTTTCCTATTCATCTTTGTTTTCACACAATTTCTGAAATTATCATTACCCAGAGTTACTCCATGACAGTTACTATTAAGATTCTTAATATCAGAGCATAAGTCAACATATCCATACTCATTATTAATCATTTCTAAACCCATACCTCTAACTAATCCTAGTTTAAAGTCCTAACAACCCCCTCAACTGAGTTAGCAAGAAAACCCACACCTGCCCTGGATAAGTGAACCCCATCCCTGGCATACATGTCATTTCGGCCATAGAAGTTGTCCCAGTTGTCAATGAATGGTACTGCATTATCCTTACAGTGTTTATCCAGCCAACAATTAATACCAATTGCTCTGGACAACCATTCATTACCAACACCTCTTCTTGGCAAAATGCCACATATAACAGGGCGCCCCCCCTTCTTCCTAATCATGTCTATAGCTGTCCTGAACTTTCTAACTAAATCCTCACTTCTACGCTTGCCTACATCATTGCCCAGCACTGAGGCAAATAATAGGATTGATCCCATTACCGTTCATGATGTTGTCAAGCCGGCTAACAATGTCCTCCATCCCAGCCCCAGGAAAGCATACCCTTTGTCTCCTACTCCTGTCCTTCAAGCAGAATGCCCTATCCATTTCATAGGACTGAAAAATTACTTAGGTGGGCTGAACTGGAATGACCTGACTAAGGGTCAGGTAGGTGGTGATGGTTGCCGATATGATGCTTTCCAGGGCATAAGTTCTAGCTGCTCAGTCAAATTATGTTCCAAATAGGGAAATCAGATCAAACAAAAATGATCCTAAATGGATGAACAATAGATTAAAATATCTGATTAGTCAAAAGAGAGGCATATATAGGCAAATCAAAAGAGGAGAGGGGCAATTGAGAAATCGATATATTCAGTTAAAGAGAGAAATAAAAAAGGGATTAGAAAAAGCAAAAAGAGATTATGAGGTTAAAGTTGCAAGAGAATCGAAGACTAACCCAAAAGGATTCTTTCAGGTATACAGAAGTAAGATCAGGGACAAGATAGGCCCACTCAAAAGTTCCTCGGTCAGCTCACTGACAGTGATAAGGAAATGTGTAGAATTTTTAACACATACTTCCTCTCAGTTTTTACACAGGAGGATACAGCGATATTCCAGTAATGATAAATTATGTAGAACAGGACGATAATAAACTGTGTACTATTAGGGTCACAAGTGACATGGTCCTTAGGCAAATAGATAAATTAAAACCTAACAAATCCCCAGGCCCTGATGAACTGTATGCAAGGGTTCTAAGGAATGTAAAGAGGAGCTTAGCACACCTTTGGCTAATCTTTTCACATATCACTACAAACTGGCATGGTGCCAGATAAGTGGAAAATGGCAAATGTGATAAACCCATTTTCAAAACAGGTGACAGGTCCTTAGCTTTGAA
>NW_026502913.1:0-19478 GCF_026875155.1 Cherax quadricarinatus
TCCCCAAAGGGGTGATAAGATCGAAAGCCACATCTGACCAAAGCTGTTGTAGAGCCTATCGGGGGAAAAAGAACAGTCAATAATCATTTAATAGCGAAAAAGGAAGGAGGGAGCCCTCCGAAAAGACCGGGGGTGTTTTAAAGGCTCAGAAGAGATTTAAGGAGAAACACCACACACACACACATGAAACACTCACACACACACACACACAAAACACCACACAACACACAACACACACACACACACGCGCGCCTGTTACAAGCGGGGTCCCACAGGGGTCAGTTCTAGGACCAGTGCTATTTTTGATATATTTTGAACGACTTTGATGGAAGGAATAGACTCTGAAGTGTCCCTGTTCGCAGATGATGTGAAGTTGATGAGAAGAATTAAATTGGACAAGGATGGGGCAGGACTCCCAAAGGGAGACCTGGACAGGCTGGGACATGTGGTCCAGTAACTGGCTTCTCGAATTCAATCCTGCCATTTGCAAAGTCATGAAGATTGGGGAGGGGCAAAGAAGACCGCAGACAGAGTATAGGCTGGTGTGGACAAAGACCACAGACCTCACTCAGAGAGAAAGACCTTGGGTGACCATAACACCGAGCACATCACCGGAGGCACACATCAACCAAATAATGCTGCAGCATACGGGCGCCTGGCAACCTGAGAATAGCGTTCCGATCCCCCTTAATAAGGAATCTTTCAAGACACTGTACACTGTGGTATGTTAGGCCCATACTGGAGTATGCAGCACCAGTCTGGAACCCACACCTGGTCAAGCACATCAAGAAGTTAGAGAAAAGTAACAAAGGTTTGCAACAAGGCTATCCCAGAGCTCAAGGGAATGTCGTACGAGGGAAGGTTAAGGGAAATGGGACTGACGACACTGGAGGACAGAAGGGTCAGGGGAGACATGATAACGACATACAAGATACTGTGGGGAATAGGGCAAGGTGAACAGAGATAGGATGTTCCAGAGAGGGGACACAGGGACAAGGGGTCCCCAACTGGAAAACTGAAGACTCAGACGAGTCACAGGGGACGTTGGAAGTATTTCTTCAGTCATATAGTTGTCAGCAAGTGGAATAGCCTAGCAAGTGAAGTAGTAGAGGCAGGGAAACCCTACATTTGTTTAAGAAGAGGTATGACAAAGCTCAGGAAGCAGAGAGAGAGAGGACCCCGTAGCGATCAGTGAAGAGGCGGGGCCAGGAGCTGAGTCTGACCCGTGCAAAACCCCAATTAGGTGAGTACAATTAGGTGAGTACACACACACACACACACACACTACATGTAGTGTAGTGGGTCACAAGCGCCAGGCTCCGAGGGAAACTTAGTGCTTTTAGGGCGTGCTTTAGCAGCTAGAAAGCAACCAGTGTTAGTGACAACGTCAGGTGAACAACCCTACAAGTGATAACCAAAGTATTAGCAAAAAAAAAATAAAGTAAAGGCGAGAGAAAGCCTGAAATTATACAACAAAATTTCAAAGTGCCAGTTCGTTGAGGCCTAGTTTTGGGACTTGTTGCCACACTGTTACAATATACAAAGTAAAAGCGAGTGACTAAAGAGAAAAGATCAAATAGAATTAAAGAGGTTGGCTAACGAGAAAAATGTGATTAGCCCCACCCGCCAGCGTGAACAAGCTAGCCCGAAAGGGGATATATGTATATTATACATACATATACATAAATATATATAAGCAGAGAAGGTGGCAGCAGTAGGCCCGAGGAAGTAGCGCCGCCATAACAGGTTGGGTGTCATCACAAAAAAGAAGTGTTACTTACCAAAAGTGAAGTGTAAATTATAAAAGTAGCAGTATAAAAGTGATAAGTGTGGTAAATGGGGACTCAAAGGGCAACGAGAAAAGAATAGCTGAAAGTCAGAGGCAGAAAGGCGAGGTTCACGAGTCATCGTACAGCGAGCACGTACATCAGGCTTTCTGGATGGACGTCCCCTCTGAGTTGTAATGTACAAATCACCTTTTTTGTGGTTGGCGGGGAAGTTTTGAGTGGTAGAGCGGCCCTACAATCACAGTAGCTGACTATCACAAACCCTGCTCCAGAGCGATTATCATATCACAACACCTAGCAGTAGTAGGAAGTTTAAAATTTGTAGGAGCAAGGAATAGGCAGGAGGATTAAGTCGGGGCTAATGGGACTACAGCCCTGACAACAGTTTCGAGAGATAATGTTTTAGGACACAAAGACAGTAAAAATTGAGAAGCAAGTTTTTGGGTACACATGTAGTAAAGGTAGTACATAACTGGGTGAAAGAAAGACTCGTTAACACACGCTAGTATTATAATTATTAGAATTACTTCAGTTTTTAATGGTATCTTATTAGTATTACGGATACACAGAGGTGAAATGTATTTCTGGGACATATAAACAACTGACGTGCTCACACACCAACGCGCGCGAAACACATACACACTGGGGGCCAGGAGCTGAGTCTCGACCTGAAACCACAACTAGGTTTGAGTAAAACACACCACTCATTCACACAGCTGATCCTTGGAATTTGACCACGTCCCTCACCCCCCCACACACCTTTCCCCTCCCCCACAGACCTTTCCCCTCCAACGCTCTTGCCTCACTCCCTCCCCCTCCAAATCTTTCTCTCTTCCCCCCCCTTGCATTTCTCTTCTCATAGCCTTTTTCCCCCCCCTTTTCCCCTACTCTATCTCTCTCTCTCTCTCTCTCTCTCTCTCTCTCTCTCTCTCTCCCTCACTCCCTCACTCCCATAACCCTATCCCTCACCCTCCTCTTCTCTATAGGATTCTCTCCCCATCTCCCCTTTTCTATATTTTACCCCCCTCACATTTCTTTTCTCATAGCCTTTTCCTCACCCTCCTTTCCCCCTCTCTCTCTCTCTCTCTCCCTCTCTCTCCCTCTCTTTCCTCCCTTCTCAAACCTTTTCTCTCCCCCCTCAATTTCTCTCTCTCTCCCTTTGTCTTATCCTTCACCCCATACTCTCTCCTCTCTCTACTCTTTTACCTTTCTCTCTCCTTCTCTCCCTCTTTCTCCCTTTCTCTCTCCCCCTCTCCTCCTCTAGCCTTCTGTCTGTGGTAATAATAATAATAAAAAAAAAATGGGGGGCCCCTAGAGGATGGAAAACCAGAGATCTGGTAGATGAACCAGGGAGGAAAGACTGGGAGTTAGAGCTCCAAAAAAGGGAGGAAGAGTGGGGAAGGAAGACAGTAGAGCTTGGTAAGAAAATGGAGGAGCGGATAGCTGAAGAGTGCAGGAAGTGGGAAGTACAGGTCTTGCAGCAGAAGCTAGGATACAGTGCTTAGAAGAGAAACTGCAAAGCCTGAAACAGATTAGAGAGACAAATGACAATTCAGATGTGACATCAAAAAATTCAATGTCAGGCTCAGACAAGGGACAGTAAGCAACAACGGAGACATGCCTTATGTGAAGGCCCTATCAGACCCACGTGGGGCCAGGGAAAAGACGAGGAGCACACTAAAATCAAATGACAGGTCCGAAGACAATGAAGGTATGCTATATGCAGAGATTCTAACAGCCAACTGTAGTAGCAAGGGGCAGCGGGTCATGAAAGACGTTCACTGAGAAAAGAAGTTTTTAGATATGACAGGGTGAAGGCAAGAACATGTCAATGGAAGGAAATAAAATGCCTCAGAGGAAGCAGATGGGAACTCAGTGGGAGGAGGAAAGGGCGAGGTCAGTTTTTTTGTATGGGCTCCAAGAAGCCAAAAGGGACAACTTTGAAGAAATTAAAACAGGAGGAAGAAAAAAATGATTGAAGGCATCATGAAAAAAAATAGGTGAGGCGATATGACCCAGGTGACAAATTTTCAGAGAATTGGGTTTGGTTTGCGAGTGGAAGGATACGGCCTGTCAAAGTAACTTTCAAGGAAGAAACAGTTCGAACCAGGATTCTGCAAGAGAAAGTACGACTGAGGGAAAACAGGGGTACCAGAGAGTATACCTCAACCGCGACAGAACACAAGAAGAAAGGACTACACTGAAAGAGAGGGTACAGAGACGCAAGGAGGAACGAGAGGCAATGACGAAGATGAGCAGGGCCCAGACACAGGAGGAAGGGCAAACACACCCCACAGGGAAACTCCCACCTAAAGACTCCAACCCCGACATTCCCCAAAACAAATGAGCAACCTATACTACAACCCACTCACTGTTCCCTCTGCCACCAAAACCCCCCTATCACAAAAACCTCACCCCAAAGCTGTCCCTTATGGGCATTCTGACCCACCCCCATCATCACAAACCCCACCTACACACAGCCCCATATAGGCCCCACAAGGCTCTCGCTCCCCCAACCCCAATATTCTTGCATGACCACAATAATAGAAAAGAAACTGAAAGTTTGGTACACAAAAGCGGATGGAGTAACGAATAAACATGAGGAGTGGAACGAAAGAATCAGTGAAAATCCCCAGACATCATAGCAGTCACAGAAACAAAACTCGCTGAGGGCAATAACAGACACAATCTTCCCAATGGGATATCAGTTTTGAGGAAAGATAGGAGTAGAGGGGGAGGAGGGGTTTGCACTGCTCATAAAAAAACCCATGGGGATTTGAGGAAATGGAAGGCATGGACATGATTGGAGAAAGAACTACATTGTAGGTACAATTCAGTCCGGAGAACATAAAGTAGTCATTGGATGATTATAACCCACCACAGAACTGCAGGAGGGCCCAAAAGAGGAGTACGAAGAAACAACAGGGTGATGGTGGACACACTGGCTGAGGTGGCAAGAAGAGCTCATTCGAGCAGAGCAAAGTTACTGGTAATGGGGGATTTCAAAACCCCAGGGAGATCGACTGGGAAAACCTGGGGCCACATGGGGGTCCCGAAACTGGAGGCCAGATGATGGATGTGGTACTTGAAAACCTCATGCATCAACATGTCAGGGACACAACCAGAGAGAGAGGGGAGGATGAGCCAGCAAGACGGATCTTGTGTTCACCCTGAGCAGTTCGGACATTGGGGGACATCACTTACGAGAGGCCCCTTAGAGCTAGCGATCACGTGGTTCTGAGTTTTGATTATATAGTAGAGTTAACAAGGGAGAAGGTAACAGGAATGAAGGGGACAGGCCAAACTATAAAAGGGGGGACTACACAGGTATGAGAAACTTCCTGCAGGAGGTTCAGTGGGACAGAGAAATGGTAGGAAAATCAGAAACACAAGATGAGGGAAATGGGGTGGGGATTTATTTTTTTTAATTGGTTGGTGATTTAAATTTTATAAATGTAGGGACGGGTAAGGAAACCCAGGGTTTGGGCCGAGGCAGGGATATTTTTCCTTTGTAAAAAAGCAAAAGAGAGTAAAAAAATTTTTGGGGGTAAAAAAGCTGTTGAGTTTTCCTGGTAAGGTTTAGGGTAAAATTTTTATTAAAAAGAAAAACAAAAAGGCTGAAGCGGGTTTTAAAAGTGAAAAGGAGGTTTAGGAAGGGTGGGGGGGTGTGTGGGACCAAGTGTTTTTTAATAACATTGTAGGTGAAGACTATTTAACAAGGGTAAGGGGGTTTTTTTGTTTGCACTTATGGATTTAAAAAAGGGCAAAACCATGGATATGAGGGGAAAAATGGGGCAAAAAAAAGGTTGCAAGTGTGTGGAAATAGGGGGAAAGGGTTTTCCTAAAAGGAAAAAAGGTTTTTTACGAGGTTTGTGGGGGCTCAGATGGGGTTTCAAACTTTTATCGTTTTTGGGATTTTTTATTAAAACAAAAGATTTCCATCCCCTTCAAGAGAGTAAATATAAAACTTATAATTTTATTAAAAAAATTTATTTAAAATGTTAATTTAAATGTCATTTTAAATGCTCTAAAATTCCTACCTTAAAACCCTTTTGAATTTTAATTTGATGGGGGTATTCCTTTCTCATTTATATTCTATTTACGTTTTATTTGGGAAATTTTATAAGAACAAATCTTTTTATTTCCCTGTTTTTGATTTCCAAATTTTTATAAAATTAGCAAAATAATTTTAAATGCCCGAAAAAGAAAAAAAAATTTAAAACCAAAAAAAAGTTTTCCCAAAAAGGGGGGTTCCCGGGAAAGGGGCTTCACTACTAATATTATCACTAGTCTTATCTTTATCCCGTCACTAGTCCCTTTTCTTCACTTTACCCATCATCAGTAGTCTTTTTCTTCCCTAAATATCATTTATTAGTCTTATCTTCGCTATCATCATCTTATCTTAACTATCACTGGTTCCCTTTTCTTCACTTTCACTAGTCTTATCCTTTTTATTTACAAGCCTTGCCTTAAAATATCCCTAGTTTTTATCTTCACTCTCATAGTCTTATTTTAAAATATCACAAATTTTTCTTCATTATCACTAGTCATATCTTTAAATATCACTAGTTTATTTTTACTATCACTAGTCTTATCTTTACTATTGTCAGCATAGTTGCTGATCCACTGTATATGTTTTTTTTAGCATAGCTGAGTATCATATACCATCCATTTTTATTTTATAGACGACTCCTTGCTAGACTTAGCGGCTAACTTTGGTGACGTCCCCACAGTGCTGCTTATCGGCGGGAGTCACCCTGTCCCTTTCTTAGTTCACGGATAGACCTACAGGCAACAGGCTAGGCTGGGCCCTCCCTCACAACTTTGCTAATAAAAGTGTATACAACCCAACAAGTGTGTTTTCTTCAACCATCATACTCCAAGGAACCCTCCCACAAAGGGTGGCAGTGGTGGGATCTGAACCACTCCGAAGAGACTGGTGTGCTGGGCAGGGTAGCTGGCTGTTAGGCCGCCATGCGGTCCACACATGATGCCCATCGGCTGGTAGAAGTTAATCTCCATACAAATCTGATATTTATCTGCGTAAATATCAGATTTATGCGATCACTGTTGCCCCCATTTTTTGGGGAGGGCCCCTTTTGGGATATAAATGGTTTTAAAGAAAAACACCCCCTTTAAATTGGGTTGTATACACTTATATTAGCAAAGTTGTAAAGGGAGGGAAACACCCCCCCTTCCCCCCCCCCCCCCTTTGTTCCCTGTAGATTATCATGAACTGAAAAGGGGGACAGGGTGCCCCCCGCCCCAAGCAGCCCCGTGTGACGTCACATGTTAGCTGCTAAGTCTAGAAAGGGGGTGTTATATAATAAATATGGTTGATACTACGAACTCAGTTATGCTACACAACATAACGGGGGATCAGAAAACTTTGCCAGCATAGAATTATTTGAAAAACACTAGATGAGGTTTTCAAGTATCTTCAGAAAAGGGAACCCAAAGGGGCCCCAATAAATTAGGGGGTTTAAAAAAAGTGGAGCGAGGGGATGTTTGGGAAATTTAAATTTTACAAAAAAAAAGGTTTAAAGAATGTGAAAAATTTGGGAAAGGGGAAGTTTAAGTGAAACATCCATTCGAAATTAAAAAAAAATAACTAAAAGTGAACACCGGGGCAGGGTTTTTGTTTCTTAAACTAAAAATGGGTACTTGTTTGGGGTTTCCCTGAAATGCTGGTTTTTGCTTTTCTCTCAATACTTAATTTTTTTTTTTTGGGGGTTTTTTTTTGTGACTTGTTTGAGTTGTCATTTTTAATTTTTTGACTTGGGATTTTTTTTTCCCCTTAAAAATGCCAACAATAAAAAAATTTTTAAACAAGGTTTTAAACAAAGAAAATTTCTCTTGTTTAAATCAATGTTGTCTTACCCCACCCCAGTTGAGTGTTTTTTTTTTTCTGTGATTTTTCCCTTGCTCTCCCGTGTAAATTTTTAATTCTTTTTTACTTGGGCCGTACCTCTTTTTTTGGCAAAGCAAAAATTGCAACCAATATTTGACAGTATATGCTTTTTCTAAGACATATTTATTTGTGTCTTTTTTTGAGTTTATTTATTTTTGGGGCCATAAAATCCCCCTTTTTGGCCGTACCCAAATATGAGGCACCCCCCGACAAGGGTTAAAACTGTGGGTTTAAGATCAGGCATAAAATTTGATGCAACCCTGACAAAGGTTTTTGTTAAAAGAATATAACAGCTGTTAAAAAAACTGAAAATTTTAAAAGGGGCATAAAATTTATTTTTAAAGGGTTTTGGGCCCATAAACAACTTGGGAAAACAAAAGGCCGAAACTTGATTTAAATTAAATTTAAGCATTTTTTGTTTTTGGGCCCTTTTTAAAAAAAAATTGAAAAAATGTTAAAAAAAATTTTATTTAAGGGGAAATTTTAAGCATTTTTGTTCCCTAGGGAAATTTCCCGGAAAACAATTTCCTCATTAAATTTTAAAACAAAAATTTTAAACCCTTTGGGCAGAAGGAACAAGAAAAGGGAAGGTGGGTTCCTTTTGTTCTTGGGGGTTGGAAAATTTTTTACAGAAACCCTCTTTGCAAAAAACGGGCCCAGTTTTTTTGTTTTTTCATCAAATTTTTGTATCATTAGCCTTTTTCGATCCCGTTTGGGGGAATGTCATAAAATAAAAGAAGACCTTGAAGGGGGACCGTGAATTTGAAAAATTTGGGAAAGATCTCGGCTCCTTGGGATTCCTTTTGGTTTTGACTTTTTTTGCAGTTTGGAGAGGGGAAAAACCAAAATTTCCCTTAAAGGTTCATGAAATTCTCTTTCAAACACCACATTAAACCCCTTACAACAACCAGCCATTAAACCCCAACAAAGATCAAGGGAATACCCAAAAGAGCCTCATGTACCAGGTTTTGTTTTGAGGGGAAAATTGAAAGAATGCACCAAATATCATTCTTATCTATGCCCCCCATATGGGCATTAAAATTTTCTTTTTTCACTGCGGGACAGTAAATTTTCCCCCTTTTTGTTTGAGCTCCTTGCTGTACCCCCTTTATTTTTGTCACGGGGTTTTGATCCCAATATCATTATCAGTAAAAAAGTAACCCCTTTATTGTTTTTCCCAAACGTCAGCAAGGAAAACATCCAATGAACGAAATCCAAAAGCACCCCTTTTAAACCTTTTTTTTTTTTTCCTTGTCTTTGGGCCCGACAAAAAGTGGGGGTTTTTCCCAAATTCGGGTTGCCCCTTTTTGCAGTCCCTGGGGTTTTTTCTGCAATTGAATGTAGCATGCAGATATTTCACTAGAGGCAAACGGGGTAAAGAATTTTATCTGCAAAAATTTTGCACGGGCCCTTTGTGTGGTCCTTATTCTTTCCCAAGGGGCAAATAAAAACCCTTGGGAACTTATGGCATTTTCTTCTCCCCCTCTGTTGGGACTAACATGGATAATCAAATTTTGGGTTTGGGCCCTTGATACTTTTTAATGTCATGTTTTAAATCCATCATCCTGGCCCGGCAAAAAAGTTTAAAAACCCCCATTTATAGTTTGGGTCCTGAAAATTTTGCCTGAGATTTCCCCCTCTTTTTCCCCCTTATATCCTCCTTTAAACTCTTGAAACTGTTTGTTTTGGGTTTTCCCGGGAAACGGGTTTGGAATGCTTTTCTTATCCCTTTTCAAACGTGGTTTTTATTTAGGGAACCTGTCACTGTTCCCCTTGGTATTATAAATTTAAAATGTTAGCTGTCCTTAGGACCAAAACCCTTTTGATGTTTAACAGTTGTAATTTCGGGAAAAGAAAAATTGTTTTTGGGGCCAGTAATTTCTAAAGAGGGCAGGGTGTCCAAAATCTTTGAAAACAAAATTTCCCAAACAAATTGCATAAGCCCCTTCAATAGGGGTGTTAAAGTTAATATTAACATCTTTTTTTTTTGCATAAAATTTTGTGTTAAATAAAAAGGGCTTTTAACTTTTCTGCAGAAAATAATTGACAAAAAAATTAAAATTTGGTTTCCCTTGATATGTTTTTGGTACCTATGTTTGTAGCAGGAAATTTGGAGTAAATGTTATGTCAATTTTTGTTTCCAGGGGGCATTAGTGTTGTTGACAGTTGTTTCATCTACCTAAACCTCACATCTTTAACTGTTTTGTTTTCGTAAAATTTCCTTGTTTTAAATTAACTTCCCCACTTCTTTTAACACTTTTCATTTTTTCCTCTTCACTTGAAGAAGATCATTTGCCTGTGGCTCTTTAATCATCTCCAAAATTTCCACTTCCTCTTTGGGGTCCTGCCCATCATGTAACTCTGGCACGATGTAACCCCCTTCTTCTTTGACCCCTTTGATTTTTTTAAAACACATTTGTGTTCAATGAAATGAACAGAAAAACCCCCAAAAATGTGCATTCATATGAGAAATTTTTCATAAATTTAAAAAGGTTAAAATTTTACTCACATATAAATAAATTTAATTAAAGATGCAATTGTTTGCTAAGTGACAAAGAGGGCTAATTATGATCTTTAATCCATGATATTTGATACCTTCTTTGGGGCCCATTCTTAAAAACCATTGTAAGGCTGGGGCCCAAAATTTTTTGCCCACAAAAACATTAAGTAAAAATCTACCATTGAAACCCGGGCCTCAATATTGATACCAAAAAGGAAAACAAAATTTCAAGTGCATTTTTTTTTTACTTCTAAATGCCTCAGGCAATTAAATTACATCTCAAAATGAAGTTAAAACCCATTAAATTTATGCCGGGAAAAACCATTCAGAAATTTACCGCATTTTTGGAGTGGTGAAATTGGTAAAAATATCGGGGGAGAGTGGGGTCGAAATGCTGCCCCTTCAAAAAGTCAAGCAGAAATGAAAAATCGGGGGAGCTCCCCCAATAGAAAGGGACAGTCCCCCGAGTGACCCACCTTCAAGTTTCCCCCCAAAAGGGTTTGGGAAATTGGCTGGATTGAGGCGAGAATCTCTGGGAGCATATGTTTTGTGTTTTATGGCGCCATAAAAAACCATGTTTTTGGTGCCTAAATTATTGGGGGACTCCGGGTTTAAAGGGGTTAACCCTATCCCGGGGGTTTTTATTTTTGTTTTTTTTGCCTTGAGTAAGTTACCTGGAAAAAGTCCCGTCATTTTGGGATTCCTCATTTGGGGGCTTTCATCCCAGTAAAAGTAACTATAAATTAGTGCACAGTCCTAATTTTTCCCTTTACTGACTAAAATACAAAAACCTAAAATAGACAATATGTTTTTTCTTTACGCTTGTATCTGAGGTCTGTTAAAAATGCCGCGGGAAAGTGAAGTTCAGATTTAAATTCCTTTAGATCTGGGGAAATTTTTTTTAAAAGCCCGCCCAAACGGTTTAGGGAAAATAGTAAAACGGGCACTTGTCGGAATCCACACAAAATTGTGCATTTCAGGATAGTGTACAGTTAAATTGGGTTTCAAAAGGAAACCCCACAACTTGGGTGCTGGGGCTCTATCCCTGCGATGGCGATTTGTTCAAATAGTTTGTTCCTCCCCGGGGGCCTTTGCGGAAAAAAGTTACTTGCATTGGTTATGCCATCTTTGTGATTCACAAAACTGTTGCAGAAAGACATTTCTGTGGCTAGTGTTTCTCACCCGAGTGATGTTTTTCCCTGTGTTTTCCCAAAGGGGATACTATCCTAGTTTTACGTAATCCCTTGGGGAAAGTTGAAAACTATTTCTCGAGTAAAAATTCACATTTGTTAACTTTTTTTTGGGGCAAATTTCTTTTAGTTGATAACCCCGTGTCGCGTGTTCCGGCTCAGAACGAATACCAGTAAATTTTTGACCGGGTTCATTTCTTTTACCCTGTTCTTGCTGTAAGAGATAGTAAGATCCGTTCCCCTTGTTCTTTCGTGTTATAGTGGGTTTCCCTTTTCAACCTGAATGTCGTTTTTCCCCGTGTACATGACAATGCTTGAGAAATCCCAAGTATCTTTTGTAGATAATCATTCAGAAGATCTCCCTCAAAAAAACATGTTTTGCCCTTGCAAAAGAATTTCGATCCTCCCCCGGTCGATAAAACCTTCCCGCCCCATGTAAAATTTTTACCCCCGCAGAGTTGGGTTTAAAAATTTCAAAAGCCCCGTAAAAAAAAAAGATGATCAAAATTTAAAAAAAGTTGTCATCTGTGTGTTTTGTTACTAGTGATCTTTTTTAAAAAAAAAAAATTTTGTGTTCCACGTTCCCTCCAAATTTTTAAGTTTTGCAAATAATGATTGTGCATGCAAAGGGCTGCCTTTGCTGTTAATTACTTTCCTCTTTGGAAATTTAATTTTCCCCAGAATCCATAGAGTGCTTGAATACAGATCGATCGATTTAATTTTTATCTTTTGTTATACATGAAATTTTTCCTTTAAGTCATAATGCAAATTTCGTTTAAAATTTACCATCCCCTTAATATAAAAAATTCTTTTTAACTGAGGGTTTTCCCCTACCCCTTTCGTGAATAATTTTGACTTTTCAATTTTTTTTTGGGTATTTTTATAGAATTTAGCCCATAGTCGCCTGCCCCGTTCCCGCCTGTAGTTTTTTGGTATGTCGAGACGCAAAACTTTTAAAATGATTGAGCTGTCAGCATAGTTGTGATCCCCTGTATAGGGTTTTGGGACATAGCTTTAGGGATCATAGTACCACCATTTGTGTTACTTTGGGCACCCCTTGCTGACTTTGGGGTAAAATGTGTTTTCACACGTGCTTGTGGGCGGGGGGCACCCTGGGGTTTTCCCCCCTTTTTTTAGTTCCCTGGAAAAGACCTACAGGCAACAGGCTAGGGGTGGGCCCTACCCTTACAAATTTTTTTATTATTTAAATTTTTTTATTTTTTTTATTTATTTATTAAAAAAATTTGAGGGATACCCCAAACCCGAGGTTTCAAAAAAAAAACAGATAAAAAGCGCATCCAAAACCACTTATACTATGCTGCATTTTGGGCTGGTTAAAAATTAAATAAGCAAAAAGATGAAAAACAGTTAAACATTATTGTAAACGATAACTATAAGCACAAATGAGTTTTTACAAAGACAGGTTTATAGGGGGCATGCATTGTTTTACATTTTTAAATGTATGGAGTATTCTGGTTTTGGTAGTGTATTTAAAAAAAATGAAGTTTGATTTGGGTTTTTGGGGTTTTAAAATTTAGTGATTTAAATTTTGAAAACATTTTAAATATACAAATTTTTAAAGGTTCAGTTTTCAGTATTTATTTGGTTTTTGGGGGAGTAAGTGATCTTTGAGAAGGACTTGAATTTATAAACAGGTAGGGGTTTCTTTTTATTTCCAGGTAATGAAAATTTCCCGATTTTGGGCCCCTTTTTTGGGGGAAATTTAGTTTTTGCATATTTTTAGATGGACCGAGGGAAATCAAAGGGGGGATCTGTGCCTTGGTTATGGTCATGTGTTTGTTGAGGTTGGCAAGGAGATGTTTGAGGGGGGGTTAAATTTTCAAGTTTAAAGGTTTTTGTAGTAATAGGTGCGTAATAAGTTGGGGAAAAAAAAGTTTTGTATGGGGAGTAGGTTTTGTGTATTGAATATTGGTGGGGTGGGGGTGCCTTATTTAGAATTTGTTATCATTCTAACTGCCGGGCCTTTTTTTGGGTAATTAGTGGTCTGAGATGGTTTTAATTTTTTGTTTTAAGCCCCATGCACAAATTCCATAGGTGGGGATAGGGGTAAATTTAAAGGGGGTGATATAGGGCCAGGAGGGCTGAAATGTGGAACATAAATTAAACCGGGGATCTTCGATAGTATGTTTGGGGAAATTTTTTTTAGAAAATTTTTTGTTAAAAAGTAAAGAAATTTTTGGGGCTATTTCAAGGTGGATTCCTAAAATTTTCCCCCTGTTAGCTGTGTGAAAAGGTGACCCTTTATCATTATGTTTAAAAGGGACAACCCTTGCTCCCGTTTCCCCAAAATGAAAGAATGGTTTTTTTCCCAAAGTTTAATTTTAAGTTTTTTTAGTTTCCCCTTTCCCGTAAATTTTTTTGTAATTCGGTATTTACCCGTTTTGGCCCAGTGTGAAGGGCCCCGGGGGAGAGAAGGGTTGTTGTGTCTTTTGCAAATAGTGTGGGGTTTTAGTAAAAGGGGAAGCATTTGGAAGGTCATTTAATGTATAGGAGAAAGGAAAGGGCCCAAAGGAAAACTTCCCCTTTGGGGCACCAACTGTAAATTTGGGGCTCAAAGTTTTGCCCCCCTTTGGGGTACACAATTGGCTTCTGTTTTCGAGGGATGACTTGGGTAGTTGAGGGAGTGCCCTCTTATACCATAGTGTGACCAAATTTTTCGTGGAAGGGAAGTCATGGTCAACTGTATAAAAGGGCTTTCGTAAGTAAAAGAAAACCCCGTGGGAATTCTTTTTTTTCTTTTGCGGTATATTGTTCTAAACCTGTGTATAATTTGCAAACATTATATTTTTTAATTTGGCCTGAATCCAAATTGGGAGGGGTTGGTATGTTTTTGGGGGATTAAAGGGAGGAGTGATTGGTTTTTGAATTAATTTTTTTTCCCAAGATTTTTTTTAGAAAGGGGGTAAGTTGGTTAAATTGGGCCCAAATTATTCAACTCTGTTTGGGCTCCTCCTTTGTGGATCGGGGGGCCCGGGGAGGGGGGGGGTCTGTAGGGAAGGTGGAGGAAATTTATGGAATTTTTTAAAGAGTGGTTTCAATGACTGGTGATAGCAAAAAGTACAGTTTTTTGTATATAAAGGGTGGGAAGGTTTTAAATTTTCCTTTCCTTGTTTTTTTTGGGATTGAAAAATAAGGGAGACTTTTGTAAGGGTTGTCGGAGCTAGGAAAAAGTGTGTTCGGGTAGTTCCGGTGAGGTAGTCCCTTTGGTGGGGTATCTGAGTTTTGGGTTTTATTTGGGAAAAGGTTTTTTTTCCCCATAAAATGGAGAAGAAATCATTGAGTCTGTTTTTGTTTCTGTTGGTGGGAGTTTTGGGGGTTTATCTGATTTTTTCTAATTTTAAATTTTGCTATTTTGTGATATCTTTTTTTTTTCCCAGAAATTTTTGATAGGGTTTTCCCGGTCTTTTTTTTATCACTGTAAATTGGATAATCTGTACTCATAATAGAATTTTTTTTTCCCCTTTTTTTCAGGCTGGTTAGGATTTTACGAGAACGTTTTGTTTGGTCTTTGGTTTAGTGAAAAAATTCTGTTTTGTTTTTTTTTAAATTTGGTGTTTTGTTTTAAAGGGTTTGAGGGAAAGGGGGGGGTGGGTGTTAGCCCGGGGCTGTTCAATTTCTTAGCTGTCATAAACCCGGAGGGTTTCCTGGAGGTTATTCCGGGGATCAAGCCCCCCCGGCCCCCGGGCCATTTACCAGGCCTTCCGAGGGGTCAGGGCCTATCAAATGGCTGTTTTCTGCTGGGCCCCACCCCAGTCCCCAAAGTACAGCCACAGCCCGGGTGATCCCGGCACTGACTTTAGGGTTTTTGTCCAGCTCTTCTGAAAGGGAGGGCCCGGGGTTTTTTTGGGAAATTTCCCCTAATGCTTGTGGGAGGGTGTTTAACAGTTTGGGGGCCCCCGGGCACTTAAGGTGTTTTCTTTAGGTACCAATGGGGCCCCTACTTTTTATTGGCGGCATTTTGCATCGCCTGCCCAGTCCTTTTACTTTCGTGGGGAGTGATTTCTGTGTGCAGATTTGGGACCATTCCTTCCAAGATTTTCCAAGTGTAGATTATGATATACTCTCCCTCCTGCGTTCCAACGAGTACAAGTCAAGTGCTTCCAAGCGTTCCCAGTAGTTAAGGTGCTTGACAGAACTTATACGTGCAGTAAAGGATCTCTGTACACTCTCTAGATCTGTGATTTCACCTGCTTTGTGGGGGAAAATGTTAATGTACAGCAGTATTCCAGCCTAGAGAGAACAAGTGATTTGAAAAGGAAACATCATGGGCTTGGCCCATCTCTGTTTATTTTTTTTAGGGCAGTGCTTTTTTTATAGAGGTATTGGGTATTTTTTAGAAAATTATTAATACATTCGTCAATATCTGTATAGATTTCTAGCTCAGTGTGCCAATCAATTTTTGCTACTGCTGTTGTGAAGTTATTAATGGCTGCCTCATTGTGAAGTCTAAAGGGTGACTTTAGTAGTGTCTTGGGTAGTTTACCAAGAGTTGTTATGAGGAAAGTAGGGTAGTGGTCTGTGGTATTATCTGTAATTATGCCTGATTTTAAAGGAGATATGGTTTTTGTCCAGATGGGGTCAAGTAGGGAAACACTAGTCTCTGTACCTTGTAGGTTTTGTTACTGTTGGTAGTAACATACAGTTACTCATTGTGTTTGTGAATTCAGTAACGTGTGGGTCCTGGTCTTGCAGGAGATTTATATTGAAGTCACCTGAGAGTAGTAAGTGATCTTTTTTTCATGCGTGCATCAGTTATCATACTTCCTAGGTTTTGACTAAATTGGCTAATGTTTGACTGTGGAACTCTGTAGTTTGTTTATCAAATGGAGAGGTTTTTTGTAGGTATTTGGATTTGAATTTAGCTATTATATATTCCCCATGTTCATCCCTTGTGCAAGTTTTTAGTGATACATTCTAGTTGGTCTGAGTAGAAATAGGGCTGTCCACCCCCTTTTTTGGGTTGGTCTGGCCTACAGTTGTGTATGGCTGTGTAACTGGAATGGCATAGCATCTGTACTTCAGGCTTTAGCCAAGGTTTCAAGTTAGTGTAATGATGGACATAATGCATGTAAGGAATTTAGTAATGCTATGAGGTATCGTAATGCTTGCTTAAAGATCTGATATTGTAGTTAAAGCAGTATGTTGTTGTTGGCACGGAGAAGTGCCTTGTGTCTGCTGTGTAGAAATTATCAGTAACTTTTGTTATTTAAGTCTTATATAAGAGTTGGTATCAGGATAAATGCTTGTAATCATAAGATTGTAGTGAATCTATAGTAGAATTAAGAAATAAAAGAGTAAATAGTCTTAAGCTAAAAAATAGCACTGAATTATTTAACAAATGTAAAATAATGAGGCTAAGGTAGTTTTTTTTTTTTTTTTTTTTTTTTTTTTTTTTTTTTTTTTTTTTTTTTTTTTTTTTTAAGGTAAAATAAGGAGACAATATAAAAGGGACTAATACAAATAAAGTGATGATCAAATAATGGAGCTTGGGAATATGATAGTAGGTAGTACTATAAAGGTAATTTTTTAAAGTTAGAATTATAGTATAAAATTATAATATAAAAGGGACTAATATAAGTTGTGGTGAACAATAAAAATGGTAATCAAATAAATGACTTTGGAATATAATGGCAAAAAATTTTGAACTTATTCTACTTTAGCACCCGGAATAGCACCTTGATTATTTTAACAATTGTGAATATATAAACTAGGGGAGTTATATAAGCTAAAATAAAGGAGAAAATATATAAGGGACTAAAATTTAAATAATGGTAAACAAAGTTAAATGGACAGATGGTAGGAATTATAATATAAACTTATAATATAAAAATACAATTTGAAATGGTAAATTTCAGTTGCACTAGAGTCTGGTATAGGTTGTTGACAAGATCAAGATTATAACTAGATTTAAATTGACAAAATAAAGTTCACAATTAAAGTACCAAAAGAAAATATTAAAAAAATAACAATGGGAAAAGTCTTGGTTATAATATGATAGTAAGATGGTAGACAGGTACCCAGGTACACAGGTCAAAGGTACACAGGGCACAGGTACAAAGGGTAATATAAAGGTTTGGGGTTGAATATACAAACTTGAAAATTTGGCAACAAAATGTTATGGGGAAATATAAAATAATGTTTAATGTACAAAAGTAAAATTGGGCTGGTAGTAAATATGGTGTTAAATAAAATTTTAGTAAGTAAAAATGATTACAAAAAAGTGAAAAAGTAATGTTATTTCATTCAATATTGCACTGGTAGTTATACTTGAGGTTATATGGCAGTGCAAGGTAATTAAGAGTACTCTAAGATAGTAAATGTGGTATTAAAACAGGGAAAAGGGAAATTAGACAAGTAATGGTTATTAAATGTCAAAAATGTTAAGAGTAAATTGAAATTTTAGTAAAATGAAATTATTAATTTAGTAAGTAATATCAGTTGATAGTATTTAAAAAAATATGAGGTAGTAATATGGACAGAGAAAGTAAACAGTTCACCTTATGTTTAAGCGAACAATAGTAAATAAGAAAATCACATAAGGTGACTTATGCTTACTAGAAAATCACTAAATGAGGTAGTTGATTATTTAATTACTAAGAGATTGTACAATGAAATTTTTAACAATAATGGAGCAAAACATACACTACATTACGTAGGCTTTTAAGTTGGACAAATTTTTTAGTTATTCTCTGTAAGATTAGTATCCCCGAGAAATCGTGATAGATCATTCTCGTTCGTGATTGTGTACAGTTTTACCTACATTTGTTTTCCTAAAAAAGAATTTTCCCATCCCGTGTGAAGCATTGGTGTATTGTGTCGTTATTCGTATACAACCCAACATATCTCCAAGGAACCCTCCCAACATATCACTAGTCTTATCTTTACTATCACTAGTCTTATCTTCACTATCACTAGTCTTATCTTCACTATCACTAGTCTTAAACTTCATTATCACTAGTCTTATCTTCACTATCACAGTCTTATCTTCATTATCACTAGTCTTATCTTCACTATCACTAGCCTTATCTTCATTATCACTAGTCTTATCTTCACTATCACTAGTCATATCTTCACTATCACTAGTCATATCTTCACTATTACTAGTCTTGTCTTTATTATCACTGGTCATGTCTTCACTATCACTAGTTTTTATCTTAACTATCACTACTTTTAAACTTAATATCACTAGTCTTATCTTCCCCTATCACTAGTCATAATTTCACTATCATTAGTCTTATCCTAACTCTCACTAACTTATCTTCACTATCACTAGCCTTATCTTAATATTTCTAGTCTCATCTTTACTATCACTAGTCATATCTTTACTATCACACCCTTATCTTCACTATCACTAGCATATCTTCACTATCACTAGTTTTATCTTAATATAACTAGTCTTATCTTCATTATCACTAGACATATCTTCACTCTCACTAGTCTTATCTTCAGTATCACTTCATATCTTCACTATCGCTAGTCTTATCTTAATATCACTATCTTATATTCACTATCACTAGTTATATCTTCACTGTCATTAGTCTTATCTTCACTATCGCTAGTCTTAAACTTAATATCACTAGTCTTTCATTATCACTAGTCATATCTTCACTATCTCTATACTTATCCTTTACTATCACTAGTCTTATCTCCACTCTCACTGGTCTTATCTTAACTATCACTAGTCTTATCTTTACTATCACTAGTTTTATCTTAAGTATCACTAGTCTTTTCTTCACTAATGCTGTCATTTCTGTTTGTGTGTGTGTGTGTGTGCGTGTGTATTTGTTTTTCGATTTTTATAAGGGAGCCTGGATGGGGGCCCTTCCTATGGTGAAGATGTTGAGGCATTCTGAATAGTGTTGGCTAGTGAAGATAGTGTTGAGTAGTGAAGATAGTGTTTTAATAGCATTGAGTAAAGATAGTGATGAATAGTTTTTAGTAGTGACGATATTGTTGAATAGTGGGTTAGTAGTGAAGATAGTGTTGAATAGTGAAGATAGTGTTAAACAGTGAAGATAGTGTTTAAGGAGAAATATATTGAATGTTTAAAATACATTGAGAATGAAGAT